>JANJGN010003138.1:0-50661 GCA_026770705.1 Isurus oxyrinchus
GGGAGTTCCAGGATTGTGTCCCGTGTGGTGTAGGTACACCCACCGTGCTGTTAGGGAGGGAGTTCCAGGATTGTGTCCGTGTGGTGTAGGTACACCCACCGTGCTGTTAGGGAGGGAGTTCCAGGATTGTGTCCGTGTGGTGTAGGTACACCCACCATGCTGTTAGGGAGGGAGTTCCAGGATTGTGTCCGTGTGGTGTAGGTACACCCACCGTGCTGTTAGGGAGGGAGTTCCAGGATTGTGTCCGTGTGGTGTAGGTACACCCACCGTGCTGTTAGGGAGGGAGTTCCAGGATTTTGTCCCGTGTGGTGTAGGTACACCCACTGTGCTGTTAGGGAGGGAGTTCCCGGATTGTGTCCGTGTGGTGTAGGTACACCCACCGTGCTGTTAGGGAGGGAGTTCCAGGATTTTGTCCCGTGTGGTGTAGGTACACCCACCGCGCTGTTAGGGAGGGAGTTCCAGGATTGTGTCCCGCGTGGTGTAGGTACACCCCACCGTGCTGTTAGGGAGGGGAGTTCCAGGATTGTGTCCGTGTGGTGTAGGTACACCCACCGCGCTGTTAGGGAGGGAGTTCCAGGATTTTGACCCAGCGACAGTGAAGGAACGGCCGATATATTTCCAAGTCGGGATGGTGAGGGGCTCGGAGGGGGAACTTGCAGGTGGTGGTGTTCCCCATGTGTCTGCTGCCCTTGTCCTTCTAGGTGGTAGAGGTGGTGTGTTTGGGCGGTGCTGTCGAAGGAGCCTTGGCGAGTTGCTGCAGTGCATCTTGTAGATGGTACACACACTGCTGCCCCTGTGTGTCGGTGGTGGAGGGAGTGAATGTTTGTGGATGGGGGGCTGATCAAGCGGGGGCTGCTTTGTCCTGGACGGTGTCGAGTTTCTCGAGTGTTGTGGGAGCCGCACTCATCCAGGCAAGTGGGGAGTGTCCCATCACACTCCTGACTTGTGCCTTGTAGATGGTGGACAGACTTTGGGGAGTCAGGAGGCGAGTTACTCTCCGCAGGATTCCCAGCCTCTGACCTGCTCTTGTAGCCACAGTGTTTATATGGCTGGGTCCAGTTCAGATACTGAACTCAGGAATTCAGGAGGAGTGACAGAGTCGGAGAGGGGGCAACAGGGGACAGGCACTCGAGGTGCTGATCCGTCGGGTGGGGGTAGAAGGTGCCAACTTGGGGAGATCAGTAAAATAAATTCCTTCATGTCTTCTACTCTTTTTAACAATTTCAGTACCCGGCGGCTGTCAGAACGATGAAAATCTCCTCGAAACGGGTAAGGAGAGGCTTCGAGCAACGGGGGAGAGGTAGCGAAAGGGTTAAACAGAGAGAGGGAGCAAAACTCAGCTGAACTGACGCCCGTTCCCCACCTCAGCAAGTCCCAGAGCGCTTCTTGCCAACCGAGCAGGTTTCCTGTGCAGTCAGTGCCTCAGTGTCAGGAAAATGGCAGCCACGTTAGGTACAGCAAGGTCCCACAGTGTACTGATATCTGCCTGAGAGAGAGAGGGGACTGAGAGACACCAGTCAGTGTACTGATATCTCCCTGAGAGAGAGAGGGGACTGAGAGACACCCGTCAGTGTACAGATCTCTCCCTGAGAGAGAGGGACTGAGCACCAGTCAGTGTACTGATATCTCCCTGAGAGAGAGAGGGGACTGAGAGACACCAGTCAGTGTACAGATCTCTCCCTGAGAGAGAGAGGGACTGAGAGACACCAGTCAGTGTACAGATATCTCCCTGAGAGAGAGGGACTGAGAGGACACCAGTCAGTGTACAGATATCTCCCTGAGAGAGAGAGGGACTGAGAGACACCAGTCAGTGTACAGATATCTCCCTGAGAGAGAGGGACTGAGAGACACCAGTCAGTGTAGAGATATCTCCCTTTGAGAGAGAGGGACTGAGACACACCAGTCAGTGTACAGATATCTCCCTGAGAGAGAGGGACTGAGAGACACCAGTCAGTGTACAGATATCTCCCTGAGAGAGAGGGACTGAGGGGACACCCGTCAGTGTACAGATATCTCCCTGAGAGAGAGGGGACTGAGAGACACCATACAGTGCACAGATATCTTCCTGAGAGATGGGGGACTGAGTGACACCAGTTAGTGTACAGAAATCTCCCTGAGAGAGGGAACTGAGAGACACCTGTCAGTGTACAGATATCTCCCTGAGAGAGAGGGACTGAGAGACACCAGTCTGTGTACAGATATCTCCCTGAGAGAGAGGGACTGAGAGACACCAGTCAGTGTACAGATATCTCCCTTAGAGAGAGAGGGACTGAGAGACACCAGTTATTGTACAGAAATCTCCCTGAGAGAGGGACTGAGAGACACCTGTTAGTGTACAGACCTCTCCCTGAGAGAGAGGGACTGAGAGACACCAGTCATTGTACAGATATCTCCCTGAGAGAGAGAGACAGAGACACACGAGTCAGTGTACAGATATCTCCATGAGAGATATAAGGGAATGAGAGACGACAGTCAGTGTACACATATCTCCCAGAGAGCGAGAGGGGACTGAGAAACACCTGGCAGTGTAACAGATATCTAACTGAGAGAGTGGGACTGATAGTCAACAAACAGGGTACAGATATCTCGCTGAGAGAGAGGGACTGAGAGACACCAGTCAGTGTACAGATATCTCCGTGAGAGAGACAGGGACTGATAGACACCAGTCAGTGTACAGATATCTCCCAGAGAGAGAGAGACTGAGAGACACCAGTCAGTGTACAGATATCTCCCTGAGAGAGAGAGAGACTGAGAGACACCAGTCAGTGTACTGATATCTCCCTGAAAGAGAGAGCGACTGAGAGACACCAGTCAGTGTACTGATATCTCTCTGAAAGAGAGGGGACTGAGAGACACCAGTCAGCGTACAGATATCTCCCTGCGAGAGGGGACTGAGAGACACCAGTCAGTGTACAGATATCTCCCCTGAGAGAACCTGTTTGAGAGACACCAGTCAGTGTACAGATATCTCCCTGAGAGAGAGGCGACTGAGAGACACCAGTCAGTGTACAGATATCTCGCTGAGAGTGAGGGGACTGAGAGACACCAGTCAGTGTACAGATATCTCCCTGAGAGAGAGAGGGGACTGAGAGACACCAGTCAGTGTACAGATATCTCCCTGAGACAGGGGACTGAGAGACACCAGTCAGTGTACAGATATCTTCCTGAGAGAGAGAGGGACTGAGAGACACCAGTCATTGTACAGATATCTCCCTGAGAGAGAGAGGGACTGAGACACCAGTCAGTGTACAGATATCTCCCTGAGAGAGAGAGGGACTGAGAGACACCAGTCAGTGTACAGATATCTCCCTGAGAGACAGTGACTGAGAGACACCTGTCAGTGTACAGATATCTTCCTGAGAGAGAGGGACTGAGAGACACCAGTCAGTGTACAGATAACTCCCTGAGAGAGCGGGACTGAGAGACACCAGTCAGTGTACAGATATCTCCCTGAGAGAGAGGGTCCGAGAGACACCAGTCAGTGTACAGATATCTCTCTGAGAGAGAGGGACTGAGAGACACCAGTCAGTGTACAGATATCTCCCTGAGAGAGAGAGGGGGCTCAGAGACACCAGTCAGTGTACAGATATCTCCCTGAGAGAGAGAGCGACTGAGAGACACCAGTCAGTGTACTGATATCTCTCTGAAAGAGAGGGGACTGAGAGACACCAGTCAGTGTACAGATATCTCCCAGAGAGAGAGAGACTGAGAGACACCAGTCAGTGTACAGATATCTCCGTGAGAGAGAGAGGGACTGATAGACACCAGTCAGTGTACAGATATCTCCCAGAGAGAGAGAGACTGAGAGACACCAGTCAGTGTACAGATATCTCCCTGAGAGAGAGAGAGACTGAGAGACACCAGTCAGTGTACTGATATCTCCCTGAAAGAGAGAGCGACTGAGAGACACCAGTCAGTGTACTGATATCTCTCTGAAAGAGAGGGGACTGAGAGACACCAGTCAGCGTACAGATATCTCCCTGCGAGAGGGGACTGAGAGACACCAGTCAGTGTACAGATATCTCCCTGAGAGAACCTGTTTGAGAGACACCAGTCAGTGTACAGATATCTCCCTGAGAGAGAGGCGACTGAGAGACACCAGTCAGTGTACAGATATCTCGCTCAGAGTGAGGGGACTGAGAGACACCAGTCAGTGTACAGATATCTCCCTGAGAGAGAGAGGGGACTGAGAGACACCAGTCAGTGTACAGATATCTCCCTGAGACAGGGGACTGAGAGACACCAGTCAGTGTACAGATATCTTCCTGAGAGAGAGAGGGACTGAGAGACACCAGTCATTGTACAGATATCTCCCTGAGAGAGAGAGGGACTGAGAGACACCAGTCAGTGTACAGATATCTCCCTGAGAGAGAGAGGGACTGAGAGACACCAGTCAGTGTACAGATATCTCCCTGAGAGACAGTGACTGAGAGACACCTGTCAGTGTACAGATATCTTCCTGAGAGAGAGGGACTGAGAGACACCAGTCAGTGTACAGATAACTCCCTGAGAGAGCGGGACTGAGAGACACCAGTCAGTGTACAGATATCTCCCTGAGAGAGAGGGTCCGAGAGACACCAGTCAGTGTACAGATATCTCTCTGAGAGAGAGGGACTGAGAGACACCAGTCAGTGTACAGATATCTCCCTGAGAGAGAGAGGGGGCTCAGAGACACCAGTCAGTGTACAGATATCTCCCTGAGAGAGAGAGCGACTGAGAGACACCAGTCAGTGTACTGATATCTCTCTGAAAGAGAGGGGACTGAGAGACACCAGTCAGTGTACAGATATCTCCCTGAGAGAGGGGACTTAGAGACACCAGTCAATGTGCAGAAATCTCCCTGAGAGAGAGGGACTGAGAGACACCAGTCAGTGGACAGATATCTCCCTGAGAGAACGTGATTGAGAGACACCAGTCAGTGTACAGATATCTCCCTGAGAGAGAGGCGACTGAGAGACACCAGTCAGTTTACAGATATCTCGCTGAGAGAGAGGGGACTGAGAGACACCTGTCAGTGTACAGATATCTCCCTGAGAGAGAGGGGACTGAGAGACACCAGTTAGTGTCTAGATATCTCGCTGAGAAAGGGACGGAGACACACCAGTCAGTTTACAGAAATCTCCCTGAGAGCGAGGAGACTGAGAGACACCAGTCAGTGTACAGATATCTCCCTGAGAGAGAGAGGGACTGAGAGACACCAGTCAGTGTACAGATATCTCCCTGAGAGAGAGGGACTGAGAGACACCAGTCAGTGTACAGATATCTCCCTGAGAGAGAGGGACTGAGAGACACCCGTCAGTGTACAGATATCTCCCTGAGGGAGAGGGACTGAGAGACACCAGTCAGTGTACAGATATCTCCCAGAGAGCGAGAGGGGACTGAGAAACACCTGCCAGTGTACAGATATCTAACTGAGGAGTGGTACTGATAGTCAACAGTTAATGTACAGATATTTCCCTGAGAGAGAGAGAGGGGACTGAGAGACACCAGTCAGTGTACAGATATCTCCCTGAGAGAGAGAGGGACTGAGAGACACCAGTCAGTGTATAGGTATCTCCGTGAGAGAGAGAGGGACTGAGAGACACCAGTCAGTGTACTGATATCTCTCTGAGAGAGAGGGGACTGAGAGACACCAGTCAGCGTACAGATATCTCCCTGAGAGAGGGGACTGAGAGACACCAGTCAGTGTACAGATATCTCCCTTAGAGAGAGGCGACTGAGAGACACCAGTCAGTGTACAGATATCTCGCTGAGAGAGAGGGGACTGAGAGACACCTGGCAGTGTACAGATATCTCCCTGAGAGAGAGGGGACTGAGAGACACCAGTCAGTGTATAGATATCTCGCTGAGAAGGGGACTGAGAGACACCAGTCAGTTTACAGAAATCTCCCTGAGAGCGAGGGGACTGAGAGACACCAGTCAGTGTACAGATATCTCCCTGAGAGAGAGAGGGACTGAGAGACACCAGTCAGTGTACAGATATCTCCCTGAGAGAGAGAGGGACTGAGAGACACCAGTCAGTGTACAGATATATCCCTGAGAGAGAGGGTCTGAGAGACACCTGTCAGTGTACAGATATCTCCCTGAGAGAGAGGGACTGAGAGACACCAGTCATTGTACAGATATCTCCCTGAGAGAGAGGGACTGAGGGACACCCGTCAGTGTACAGATATCTCCCTGAGAGAGAGGGACTGAGAGACACCATACAGTGCGCAGATATCTCCCTGAGAGATGGGGGACTGAGTGACACCAGTTAGTGTACAGAAATCTCCCTGAGAGAGGGAACTGAGAGACACCTGTCAGTGTACAGATATCTCCCTGAGAGAGAGGGACTGAGAGACACCAGTCAGTGTACAGATATCTCCCTTAGGGAGAGAGGGACTGAGAGACACCAGTTATTGTACAGAAATCTCCCTGAGAGAGGGACTGAGAGACACCTGTCAGTGTACAGATATCTCCCTGAGAGAGAGAGACAGAGACACACGAGTCAGTGTACAGATATATCCATGAGAGATATAAGGGAATGAGAGACGACAGTCAGTGTACACATATCTCCCAGAGAGCGAGAGGGGACTGAGAAACACCTGGCAGTGTACAGATATCTAACTGAGAGAGTGGGACTGATAGTCAACAGTCAGGGTACAGATATCTCGCTGAGAGAGAGGGACTGAGAGACACCAGTCAGTGTACAGATATCTCCGTGAGAGAGAGAGGGACTGAGAGACACCAACAGTGTACAGATATCTCCCGGAGAGAGAGAGACTGAGAGACACCAGTCAGTGTACAGATATCTCCCTGAAAGAGAGAGCGACTGAGAGACACCAGTCAGTGTACTGATATCTCTCTGAAAGAGAGGGGACTGAGAGACACCAGTCAGCGTACAGATATCTCCCTGCGAGAGGGGACTGAGAGACACCAGTCAGTGTGCAGAAATCTCCCTGAGAGAGAGGGACTGAGAGACACCAGTCAGTGTACAGATATGTGCCTCAGAGAAAGTGATTGAGAGACACCTGTGTACAGATATCTCCCTGAGAGAACCTGATTGAGAGACACCAGTCAGTGTACAGATATCTCCCTGAGAGAGAGGCGACTGAGAGACACCAGTCAGTGTACAGATATCTCCCTGAGGGACAGAGAGAGGGACTGAGAGACACCAGTCAGTGTACAGATATCTCCCTGAGAGAGAGGGGACTGAGAGACACCAGTCAGTGTACAGATATCTCCCTGAGGGACAGAGAGAGGGACTGAGAGACACCAGTCAGTGTACAGATATCTCCCTGAGAGAGAGAGGGACTGAGAGACACCAGTCAGTGTACAGATATCTCCCTGAGTGAGAGAGGGGACTGAGAGACACCAGTGTACAGATATCTCCCTGAGAGAGAGGGGACTGAGAGACACCAGTCAGTGTACAGATATCTCCCTGAGAGAGAGAGGGGACTGAGAGACACCAGTCAGTGTATAGATATCTCTCTGAGAGAGCGGGACTGAGAGACACCAGTCAGTGTACAGATATCTCCCTGAGACCGGGGACTGAGAGACACCAGTCAGTGTACAGATATCTCCCTGAGAGAGAGGGACTGAGAGACACCTGTCAGTGTACAGATATGTCCCTGGGAGTGAGGGGACTGAGAGACACCAGTCAGTGTACAGATATCTCCCTGAGAGACAGTGACTGAGAGACACCTGTCAGTGTACAGATATCTTCCTGAGAGAGAGGGACTGAGAGACACCAGTCAGTGTACAGATAACTCCCTGAGAGATCGGGACTGAGAGACACCAGTCAGTGTACAGATATCTCCCTTAGAGAGAGAGGGACTGAGAGACACCAGTCAGTGTACAGATATGTCCCTGAGAGAGAGGGACTGAGAGACACCAGTCAGTGTACAGAAGTCTCCCTGAGAGAGGGAACTGAGAGACACCAGTCAGTGTACAGATATCTTCCTGAGAGAGAGGGACTGTGAGACGCCAGTGTACAGATATCTCCCTGAGAGAGAGAGACAGAGAGACACCAGTCAGTCTACAGATATCTCCATGAGAGAGAGAGGGGACTGAGAGACGACAGTCAGTGGACATATATCTCCCAGAGAGCGAGAGGGGACTGAGAAACACCTGCCAGTGTACAGATATCTAACTGATAGAGTGGTACTGATAGTCAATAGTTAATGTACAGATATCTCCCTGAGAGAGAGAGAGAGGGGACTGAGAGACACCAGTCAGTGTACAGATATCTCCCTGAGAGAGAGAGGGACTGAGAGACACCAGTCAGTGTACAGATATCTCCCTGAGAGAGAGAGGGACTGAGAGACACCAGTCAGTGTACAGATATCTCCCTGAGTGAGAGAGGGACTGAGAGACACCAGTCAGTGTACAGATATCTCCCTGAGAGAGAGAGCGACTGAGAGACACCAGTCAGTGTACTGATATCTCTCTGAAAGAGAGGAGACTGAGAGACACCAGTCAGTGTACAGATATCTCCCTGAGAGAGAGGGACTGAGAGACACCAGTCAGTGTACAGATATCTCCCTGAGAGAGAGAGCGACTGAGAGACACCAGTCAGTGTACTGATATCTCTCTGAAAGAGAGGAGACTGAGAGACACCAGTCAGTGTACAGATATCTCCCTGAGAGAGAAGGACTGAGAGACACCAGTCAATGTGCAGAAATCTCCCTGAGAGAGAGGGACTGAGAGACACCAGTCAGTGTACAGATATCACCCTGAGAGAGAGAGGGACTGAGAGACACCAGTCAGTGTACAGATATCTCCCTGAGAGAGAGAGGGGGCTGAGAGACACCAGTCAGTGTACAGATATCTCTCTGAAAGAGAGGGGACTGAGAGACACCAGTCAGTGTACAGATATCTCCCTGAGAGAGAGGCGACTGAGAGACACCAGTCAGTGTACAGATATCTGGCTGAGAGAGAGGGGACTGAGGGACACCAGTCAGTGTACAGATATCTCCCTGAGAGAGAGGGACTGAGAGACACCAGTCAGTGTACAGATATCTCCCTGAGAGAGAGGCGACTGAGAGACACCAGTCAGTGTACAGATATCTTGCTGAGAGAGAGGGGACTGAGAGTCACCTGTCAGTGTACAGATATCTCCCTGAGAGAGAGGGGAGTGAGAGACACCAGTTAGTGTCTAGATATCTCGCTGAGAAAGGGACTGAGAGACACCAGTCAGTTTACAGAAATCTCCCTGAGAGCGAGGGGACTGAGAGACACCAGTCAGTGAACAGATATCTCCCTGAGAGAGAGAGGGACTGAGAGACACCAGTCAGTGTACAGATATCTCCCTGAGAGAGAGAGGGACTGAGAGACACCAGTCAGTGTACAGATATCTCCCTGAGAGAGAGGGACTGAGAGACACCAGTCAGTGTACAGATATCTCCCTGAGAGAGAGGGACTGAGAGACACCCGTCAGTGTACAGATATCTCCCTGAGGGAGAGGGACTGAGAGACACCAGTCAGTGTACAGATATCTCCCTGAGAGAGGGGGGACTGAGTGACAACAGTTAGTGTACAGAAATCTCCCTGAGAGAGTGAACTGAGAGACACCAGTCAGTGTACAGATATCTCCCTGAGAGAGAGAGGGGGCTGAGAGACACCAGTCAGTGTACAGATATCTCCCTGAGAGAGAGAGCGACTGAGAGACACCAGTCAGTGTACTGATATCTCTCTGAAAGAGAGGGGACTGAGAGACACCAGTCAGTGTACAGATATCTCCCTGAGAGAGAGGCGACTGAGAGACACCTGTCAGTGTACAGATATCTTGCTGAGAGAGAGGGGACTGAGAGACACCAGTCAGTGTACAGATATCTCCCTGAGAGAGAGGGACTGAGAGACACCAGTCAGTGTACAGATATCTCCCTGAGAGAGAGGCGACTGAGAGACACCAGTCAGTGTACAGATAACTCCCTGAGAGAGAGAGGGGGCTGAGAGACACCAGTCAGTGTACAGATATCTCTCTGAAAGAGAGGGGACTGAGAGACACCAGTCAGTGTACAGATATCTCCCTGAGAGAGAGGCGACTGAGAGACACCAGTCAGTGTACAGATATCTGGCTGAGAGAGAGGGGACTGAGGGACACCAGTCAGTGTACAGATATCTCCCTGAGAGAGAGGGACTGAGAGACACCAGTCAGTGTACAGATATCTCCCTGAGAGAGAGGCGACTGAGAGACACCAGTCAGTGTACAGATATCTTGCTGAGAGAGAGGGGACTGAGAGTCACCTGTCAGTGTACAGATATCTCCCTGAGAGAGAGGGGAGTGAGAGACACCAGTTAGTGTCTAGATATCTCGCTGAGAAAGGGACTGAGAGACACCAGTCAGTATACAGAAATCTCCCTGAGAGCGAGGGGACTGAGAGACACCAGTCAGTGAACAGATATCTCCCTGAGAGAGAGAGGGACTGAGAGACACCAGTCAGTGTACAGATATCTCCCTGAGAGAGAGAGGGACTGAGAGACACCAGTCAGTGTACAGATATCTCCCTGAGAGAGAGGGACTGAGAGACACCAGTCAGTGTACAGATATCTCCCTGAGAGAGAGGGACTGAGAGACACCCGTCAGTGTACAGATATCTCCCTGAGGGAGAGGGACTGAGAGACACCAGTCAGTGTACAGATATCTCCCTGAGAGAGGGGGGACTGAGTGACAACAGTTAGTGTACAGAAATCTCCCTGAGAGAGTGAACTGAGAGACACCAGTCAGTGTACAGATATCTCCCTGAGAGAGAGAGGGGGCTGAGAGACACCAGTCAGTGTACAGATATCTCCCTGAGAGAGAGAGCGACTGAGAGACACCAGTCAGTGTACTGATATCTCTCTGAAAGAGAGGGGACTGAGAGACACCAGTCAGTGTACAGATATCTCCCTGAGAGAGAGGCGACTGAGAGACACCTGTCAGTGTACAGATATCTTGCTGAGAGAGAGGGGACTGAGAGACACCAGTCAGTGTACAGATATCTCCCTGAGAGAGAGGGACTGAGAGACACCAGTCAGTGTACAGATATCTCCCTGAGAGAGAGGCGACTGAGAGACACCAGTCAGTGTACAGATATCTTGCTGAGAGAGAGGGGACTGAGAGTCACCTGTCAGTGTACAGATATCTCCCTGAGAGAGAGGGGACTGAGAGACACCAGTCAGTTTACAGAAATCTCCCTGAGAGCGAGGGGACTGAGAGACACCAGTCAGTGAACAGATATCTCCCTGAGAGAGAGAGGGACTGAGAGACACCAGTCAGTGTACAGATATCTCCCTGAGAGAGAGAGGGACTGAGAGACACCAGTCAGTGTACAGATATCTCCCTGAGAGAGAGGGACTGAGAGACACCAGTCAGTGTACAGATATCTCCCTGAGAGAGAGGGACTGAGAGACACCAGTCAGTGTACAGATATCTCCCTGAGAGAGAGGGACTGAGAGACACCCGTCAGTGTACAGATATCTCCCTGAGGGAGAGGGACTGAGAGACACCAGTCAGTGTACAGATATCTCCCTGAGAGAGGGGGGACTGAGTGACAACAGTTAGTGTACAGAAATCTCCCTGAGAGAGTGAACTGAGAGACAACTGTCAGTGTACAGATATCTCCCTGAGAGAGAGGGACTGAGAGATGCCAGTGTACAGATATGTCCTTGAGAGAGAGAGACAGAGACACACTAGCCAGTGTACTGATATCTCCATGAGAGAGAGAGCAGAATGAGAGACGACAGTCAGTGTACATATATCTCCCAGAGAGCGAGAGGGGACTGAGAAACACCAGTCAGTGTACAGATATGAGAGAGTGGTACTGATAGTCAACAGTTAATGTACAGATATCTCCCTGAGAGAGAGAGAGGGGACTGAGAGACACCAGTCAGTGTACAGATATCTCCCTGAGAGAGAGAGGGACTGAGAGACACCAGTCAGTGTACAGGTATCTCCGTGAGAGAGAGAGGGACTGAGAGACACCAGTCAGTGTACAGATATCTCGCTGAGAGAGAGTGGACTGAGAGACACCAGTCAGTGTACAGATATCTCGCTGAGAGAGAGGGGACTGAGAGACACCAGTCAGTGTACAGATATCTCGCTGAGAAGGGGACTGAGAGACACCAGTCAGTTTACAGAAATCTCCCTGAGAGCGAGGGGACTGAGAGACACCAGTCAGTGTACAGATATCTCCCTGAGAGAGAAAGGGACTGAGAGACACCAGTCAGTGTACAGATATCTCACTGAGAGAGAGGGTCTGAGAGACACCTGTCAGTGTACAGATATCTCCCTGAGAGAGAGGGACTGAGAGACACCAGTCAGTGTACAGATATCTCCCTGAGAGAGAGGGGACTGAGGGACACCCGTCAGTGTACAGATATCTCCCTGAGAGAGAGGGACTGAGAGACACCAGTCAGTGCACAAATATCTCCCTGAGAGAGGGGGGACTGAGTGACACCGGTTAGTGTACAGAAATCTCCCTGAGAGAGGGAACTGAGAGACACCTGTCAGTGTACAGATATCTCCCTGAGAGAGAGGGACTGAGAGACACCAGTCAGTGTACAGATATCTCCCTGAGAGAGAGGGACTGAGAGACACCAGTCAGTGTACAGATATCTCCCTTAGAGAGAGAGGGACTGAGAGACACCAGTTATTGTACAGAAATCTCCCTGAGAGAGGGACTGAGAGACACCTGTCAGTGTACAGACCTCTCCCTGAGAGAGAGGGACTGAGAGACACCAGTCATTGTACAGATATCTCCCTGAGAGAGAGAGACAGAGACACACGAGTCAGTGTACAGATATCTCCATGAGAGATCTAAGGGAATGAGAGACGACAGTCAGTGTACACATATCTCCCAGAGAGTGAGAGGGGACTGAGAAACACCTGGCAATGTACAGATATCTAACTGAGAGAGTGGGACTGATAGTCAACAGTCAGGGTACAGATATCTCGCTGAGAGAGAGGGACTGAGAGACACCA
This sequence comes from Isurus oxyrinchus, assembly GCA_026770705.1. Taxonomy (NCBI): domain Eukaryota; kingdom Metazoa; phylum Chordata; class Chondrichthyes; order Lamniformes; family Lamnidae; genus Isurus; species Isurus oxyrinchus. The sequence continues at coordinate 12,944 of JANJGN010003138.1, forward strand.
GTCAGTGTACAGATATCTCCCTGAGTGAGAGAGGGACTGAGAGACACCAGTCAGTGTACAGATATCTCCCTGAGAGAGAGAGGGACTGAGAGACACCAACAGTGTACAGATATCTCCCGGAGAGAGAGAGACTGAGAGACACCAGTCAGTGTACAGATATCTCCCTGAAAGAGAGAGCAACTGAGAGACACCAGTCAGTGTACTGATATCTCCCTGAGAGAGAGGGACTGAGAGACACCAGTCAGTGTACAGATATCTCCCTGAGAGAGGGGGGACTGAGTGACACCAGTCTGTGTACAGAAGTCTCCCTGAGAGAGGGAACTGAGAGACACCAGTCAGTGTACAGATATCTCCCTGAGAGAGAGGGACTGCGAGACGTCAGTGTACAGATATCTCCCTGAGAGAGAGAGACAGAGAGACACCAGTCAGTCTACTGATATCTCCATGAGAGAGAGAGGGAATGTGAGACGACAGTCAGTGTACAGATATTTCCCTGAGAGAGAGAGACAGAGACACACTAGCCAGTGTACTGATATCTCCATGAGAGAGAGAGCGGAATGAGAGACGACAGTCAGTGTACGTATATCTCCCAGAGAGCGAGAGGGGACTGAGAAACACCTGCCAGTGTACAGATATCTAACTGAGAGAGTGGTACTGATAGTCAACAGTTAATGTACAGATATCTCCCTGAGAGAGAGAGAGAGAGGACTGAGAGACACCAGTCAGTGTACAGATATCTCCCTGAGAGAGAGAGGGACTGAGAGACACCAGTCAGTGTACAGATATCTCCCTGAGAGAGAGAGGGACTGAGAGACACCAGTCAGTGTACAGATATCTCCCTGAGAGACAGGGACTGAGAGACACCAGTCAGTGTACAGATATCTCCCTGAGAGAGAGGGACTGAGAGACACCAGTCAGTGTACAGATAACTCCCTGAGAGATCGGGACTGAGAGACACCAGTCAGTGTACAGATATCTCCCTTAGAGAGAGAGGGACTGAGAGACACCAGTCAGTGTACAGATATGTCCCTGAGAGAGAGGGACTGAGAGACACCAGTCAGTGTACAGAAGTCTCCCTGAGAGAGGGAACTGAGAGACACCAGTCAGTGTACAGATATCTTCCTGAGAGAGAGGGACTGTGAGACGCCAGTGTACAGATATCTCCCTGAGAGAGAGAGACAGAGAGACACCAGTCAGTCTACAGATATCTCCCTGAGAGAGAGAGGGACTGAGAGACACCAGTCAGTGTACAGATATCTCCCTGAGTGAGAGAGGGACTGAGAGACACCAGTCAGTGTACAGATATCTCCCTGAGAGAGAGAGCGACTGAGAGACACCAGTCAGTGTACTGATATCTCTCTGAAAGAGAGGAGACTGAGAGACACCAGTCAGTGTACAGATATCTCCCTGAGAGAGAGGGACTGAGAGACACCAGTCAGTGTACAGATATCTCCCTGAGAGAGAGGGACTGAGAGACACCAGTCAGTGTACAGATATCACCCTGAGAGAGAGAGGGACTGAGAGACACCAGTCAGTGTACAGATATCTCCCTGAGAGAGAGAGGGGGCTGAGAGACACCAGTCAGTGTACAGATATCTCCCTGAGAGAGAAAGCGACTGAGAGACACCAGTCAGTGTACTGATATCTCTCTGAAAGAGAGGGGACTGAGAGACACCAGTCAGTGTACAGATATCTCCCTGAGAGAGAGGCGACTGAGAGACACCAGTCAGTGTACAGATATCTTGCTGAGAGAGAGGGGACTGAGGGACACCAGTCAGTGTACAGATATCTCCCTGAGAGAGAGGGACTGAGAGACACCAGTCAGTGTACAGATATCTCCCTGAGAGAGAGGCGACTGAGAGACACCAGTCAGTGTACAGATATCTTGCTGAGAGAGAGGGGACTGAGAGTCACCTGTCAGTGTACAGATATCTCCCTGAGAGAGAGGGGAGTGAGAGACACCAGTTAGTGTCTAGATATCTCGCTGAGAAAGGGACTGAGAGACACCAGTCAGTATACAGAAATCTCCCTGAGAGCGAGGGGACTGAGAGACACCAGTCAGTGAACAGATATCTCCCTGAGAGAGAGAGGGACTGAGAGACACCAGTCAGTGTACAGATATCTCCCTGAGAGAGAGAGGGACTGAGAGACACCAGTCAGTGTACAGATATCTCCCTGAGAGAGAGGGACTGAGAGACACCAGTCAGTGTACAGATATCTCCCTGAGAGAGAGGGACTGAGAGACACCCGTCAGTGTACAGATATCTCCCTGAGGGAGAGGGACTGAGAGACACCAGTCAGTGTACAGATATCTCCCTGAGAGAGGGGGGACTGAGTGACAACAGTTAGTGTACAGAAATCTCCCTGAGAGAGTGAACTGAGAGACACCAGTCAGTGTACAGATATCTCCCTGAGAGAGAGAGGGGGCTGAGAGACACCAGTCAGTGTACAGATATCTCCCTGAGAGAGAGAGCGACTGAGAGACACCAGTCAGTGTACTGATATCTCTCTGAAAGAGAGGGGACTGAGAGACACCAGTCAGTGTACAGATATCTCCCTGAGAGAGAGGCGACTGAGAGACACCTGTCAGTGTACAGATATCTTGCTGAGAGAGAGGGGACTGAGAGACACCAGTCAGTGTACAGATATCTCCCTGAGAGAGAGGGACTGAGAGACACCAGTCAGTGTACAGATATCTTGCTGAGAGAGAGGCGACTGAGAGACACCAGTCAGTGTACAGATATCTTGCTGAGAGAGAGGGGACTGAGAGTCACCTGTCAGTGTACAGATATCTCCCTGAGAGAGAGGGGACTGAGAGACACCAGTCAGTTTACAGAAATCTCCCTGAGAGCGAGGGGACTGAGAGACACCAGTCAGTGAACAGATATCTCCCTGAGAGCGAGGGGACTGAGAGACACCAGTCAGTGTACAGATATCTCCCTGAGAGAGAGAGGGACTGAGAGACACCAGTCAGTGTACAGATATCTCCCTGAGAGAGAGAGGGACTGAGAGACACCAGTCTGTGTACAGATATCTCCCTGAGAGAGAGGGACTGAGAGACACCAGTCAGTGTACAGATATCTCCCTGAGAGAGAGGGACTGAGAGACACCCGTCAGTGTACAGATATCTCCCTGAGGGAGAGGGACTGAGAGACACCAGTCAGTGTACAGATATCTCCCTGAGAGAGGGGGGACTGAGTGACAACAGTTAGTGTACAGAAATCTCCCTGAGAGAGTGAACTGAGAGACAACTGTCAGTGTACAGATATCTCCCTGAGAGAGAGGGACTGAGAGATGCCAGTGTACAGATATGTCCTTGAGAGAGAGAGACAGAGACACACTAGCCAGTGTACTGATATCTCCATGAGAGAGAGAGCAGAATGAGAGACGACAGTCAGTGTACATATATCTCCCAGAGAGCGAGAGGGGACTGAGAAACACCAGTCAGTGTACAGATATGAGAGAGTGGTACTGATAGTCAACAGTTAATGTACAGATATCTCCCTGAGAGAGAGAGAGGGGACTGAGAGACACCAGTCAGTGTACAGATATCTCCCTGAGAGAGAGAGGGACTGAGAGACACCAGTCAGTGTACAGGTATCTCCGTGAGAGAGAGAGGGACTGAGAGACACCAGTCAGTGTACAGATATCTCGCTGAGAGAGAGTGGACTGAGAGACACCAGTCAGTGTACAGATATCTCGCTGAGAGAGAGGGGACTGAGAGACACCAGTCAGTGTACAGATATCTCGCTGAGAAGGGGACTGAGAGACACCAGTCAGTTTACAGAAATCTCCCTGAGAGCGAGGGGACTGAGAGACACCAGTCAGTGTACAGATATCTCCCTGAGAGAGAAAGGGACTGAGAGACACCAGTCAGTGTACAGATATCTCACTGAGAGAGAGGGTCTGAGAGACACCTGTCAGTGTACAGATATCTCCCTGAGAGAGAGGGACTGAGAGACACCAGTCAGTGTACAGATATCTCCCTGAGAGAGAGGGACTGAGGGACACCCGTCAGTGTACAGATATCTCCCTGAGAGAGAGGGACTGAGAGACACCAGTCAGTGCACAAATATCTCCCTGAGAGAGGGGGGACTGAGTGACACCGGTTAGTGTACAGAAATCTCCCTGAGAGAGGGAACTGAGAGACACCTGTCAGTGTACAGATATCTCCCTGAGAGAGAGGGACTGAGAGACACCAGTCAGTGTACAGATATCTCCCTGAGAGAGAGGGACTGAGAGACACCAGTCAGTGTACAGATATCTCCCTTAGAGAGAGAGGGACTGAGAGACACCAGTTATTGTACAGAAATCTCCCTGAGAGAGGGACTGAGAGACACCTGTCAGTGTACAGACCTCTCCCTGAGAGAGAGGGACTGAGAGACACCAGTCATTGTACAGATATCTCCCTGAGAGAGAGAGACAGAGACACACGAGTCAGTGTACAGATATCTCCATGAGAGATCTAAGGGAATGAGAGACGACAGTCAGTGTACACATATCTCCCAGAGAGTGAGAGGGGACTGAGAAACACCTGGCAATGTACAGATATCTAACTGAGAGAGTGGGACTGATAGTCAACAGTCAGGGTACAGATATCTCGCTGAGAGAGAGGGACTGAGAGACACCAGTCAGTGTACAGATATCTCCCTGAGTGAGAGAGGGACTGAGAGACACCAGTCAGTGTACAGATATCTCCCTGAGAGAGAGAGGGACTGAGAGACACCAACAGTGTACAGATATCTCCCGGAGAGAGAGAGACTGAGAGACACCAGTCAGTGTACAGATATCTCCCTGAAAGAGAGAGCAACTGAGAGACACCAGTCAGTGTACTGATATCTCCCTGAGAGAGAGGGACTGAGAGACACCAGTCAGTGTACAGATATCTTGCTGAGAGAGAGGGGACTGAGGGACACCAGTCAGTGTACAGATATCTCCCTGAGAGAGAGGGACTGAGAGACACCAGTCAGTGTACAGATATCTCCCTGAGAGAGAGGCGACTGAGAGACACCAGTCAGTGTACAGATATCTTGCTGAGAGAGAGGGGACTGAGAGTCACCTGTCAGTGTACAGATATCTCCCTGAGAGAGAGGGGAGTGAGAGACACCAGTTAGTGTCTAGATATCTCGCTGAGAAAGGGACTGAGAGACACCAGTCAGTTTACAGAAATCTCCCTGAGAGCGAGGGGACTGAGAGACACCAGTCAGTGAACAGATATCTCCCTGAGAGAGAGAGGGACTGAGAGACACCAGTCAGTGTACAGATATCTCCCTGAGAGAGAGAGGGACTGAGAGACACCAGTCAGTGTACAGATATCTCCCTGAGAGAGAGGGACTGAGAGACACCAGTCAGTGTACAGATATCTCCCTGAGAGAGAGGGACTGAGAGACACCCGTCAGTGTACAGATATCTCCCTGAGGGAGAGGGACTGAGAGACACCAGTCAGTGTACAGATATCTCCCTGAGAGAGGGGGGACTGAGTGACAACAGTTAGTGTACAGAAATCTCCCTGAGAGAGTGAACTGAGAGACAACTGTCAGTGTACAGATATCTCCCTGAGAGAGAGGGACTGAGAGATGCCAGTGTACAGATATGTCCTTGAGAGAGAGAGACAGAGACACACTAGCCAGTGTACTGATATCTCCATGAGAGAGAGAGCAGAATGAGAGACGACAGTCAGTGTACATATATCTCCCAGAGAGCGAGAGGGGACTGAGAAACACCAGTCAGTGTACAGATATGAGAGAGTGGTACTGATAGTCAACAGTTAATGTACAGATATCTCCCTGAGAGAGAGAGAGGGGACTGAGAGACACCAGTCAGTGTACAGATATCTCCCTGAGAGAGAGAGGGACTGAGAGACACCAGTCAGTGTACAGGTATCTCCGTGAGAGAGAGAGGGACTGAGAGACACCAGTCAGTGTACAGATATCTCGCTGAGAGAGAGTGGACTGAGAGACACCAGTCAGTGTACAGATATCTCGCTGAGAGAGAGGGGACTGAGAGACACCAGTCAGTGTACAGATATCTCGCTGAGAAGGGGACTGAGAGACACCAGTCAGTTTACAGAAATCTCCCTGAGAGAGAGGGTCTGAGAGACACCTGTCAGTGTACAGATATCTCCCTGAGAGAGAGGGACTGAGAGACACCAGTCAGTGTACAGATATCTCCCTGAGAGAGAGGGACTGAGGGACACCCGTCAGTGTACAGATATCTCCCTGAGAGAGAGGGACTGAGAGACACCAGTCAGTGCACAAATATCTCCCTGAGAGAGGGGGGACTGAGTGACACCGGTTAGTGTACAGAAATCTCCCTGAGAGAGGGAACTGAGAGACACCTGTCAGTGTACAGATATCTCCCTGAGAGAGAGGGGACTGAGAGACACCAGTCAGTGTACAGATATCTCCCTGAGAGAGAGGGACTGAGAGACACCAGTCAGTGTACAGATATCTCCCTTAGAGAGAGAGGGACTGAGAGACACCAGTTATTGTACAGAAATCTCCCTGAGAGAGGGACTGAGAGACACCTGTCAGTGTACAGACCTCTCCCTGAGAGAGAGGGACTGAGAGACACCAGTCATTGTACAGATATCTCCCTGAGAGAGAGAGACAGAGACACACGAGTCAGTGTACAGATATCTCCATGAGAGATCTAAGGGAATGAGAGACGACAGTCAGTGTACACATATCTCCCAGAGAGTGAGAGGGGACTGAGAAACACCTGGCAATGTACAGATATCTAACTGAGAGAGTGGGACTGATAGTCAACAGTCAGGGTACAGATATCTCGCTGAGAGAGAGGGACTGAGAGACACCAGTCAGTGTACAGATATCTCCCTGAGTGAGAGAGGGACTGAGAGACACCAGTCAGTGTACAGATATCTCCCTGAGAGAGAGAGGGACTGAGAGACACCAACAGTGTACAGATATCTCCCAGAGAGAGAGAGACTGAGAGACACCAGTCAGTGTACAGATATCTCCCTGAAAGAGAGAGCAACTGAGAGACACCAGTCAGTGTACTGATATCTCCCTGAGAGAGAGGGGACTGAGAGACACCAGTCAGTGTACAGATATCTCCCTGAGAGAGGGGGGACTGAGTGACACCAGTCTGTGTACAGAAGTCTCCCTGAGAGAGGGAACTGAGAGACACCAGTCAGTGTACAGATATCTCCCTGAGAGAGAGGGACTGCGAGACGCCAGTGTACAGATATCTCCCTGAGAGAGAGAGACAGAGAGACACCAGTCAGTCTACTGATATCTCCATGAGAGAGAGAGGGAATGAGAGACGACAGTCAGTGTACAGATATTTCCCTGAGAGAGAGAGACAGAGACACACTACCCAGTGTACTGATATCTCCATGAGAGAGAGAGCGGAATGAGAGACGACAGTCAGTGTACGTATATCTCCCAGAGAGCGAGAGGGGACTGAGAAACACCTGCCAGTGTACAGATATCTAACTGAGAGAGTGGTACTGATAGTCAACAGTTAATGTACAGATATCTCCCTGAGAGAGAGAGAGAGAGGACTGAGAGACACCAGTCAGTGTACAGATATCTCCCGGAGAGAGAGAGGGACTGAGAGACACCAGTCAGTGTACAGATATCTCCCTGAGAGAGAGAGGGACTGAGAGACACCAGTCAGTGTACAGATATCTCCCTGAGAGACAGGGACTGAGAGACACCAGTCAGTGTACAGATATCTCCCTGAGAGAGAGGGACTGAGAGACACCAGTCAGTGTACAGATAACTCCCTGAGAGATCGGGACTGAGAGACACCAGTCAGTGTACAGATATCTCCCTTAGAGAGAGAGGGACTGAGAGACACCAGTCAGTGTACAGATATGTCCCTGAGAGAGAGGGACTGAGAGACACCAGTCAGTGTACAGAAGTCTCCCTGAGAGAGGGAACTGAGAGACACCAGTCAGTGTACAGATATCTTCCTGAGAGAGAGGGACTGTGAGACGCCAGTGTACAGATATCTCCCTGAGAGAGAGAGACAGAGAGACACCAGTCAGTCTACAGATATCTCCATGAGAGAGAGAGGGGACTGAGAGACGACAGTCAGTGGACATATATCTCCCAGAGAGCGAGAGGGGACTGAGAAACACCTGCCAGTGTACAGATATCTAACTGATAGAGTGGTACTGATAGTCAATAGTTAATGTACAGATATCTCCCTGAGAGAGAGAGAGAGGGGACTGAGAGACACCAGTCAGTGTACAGATATCTCCCTGAGAGAGAGAGGGACTGAGAGACACCAGTCAGTGTACAGATATCTCCCTGAGAGAGAGAGGGACTGAGAGACACCAGTCAGTGTACAGATATCTCCCCTGAGTGAGAGAGGGACTGAGAGACACCAGTCAGTGTACAGATATCTCCCTGAGAGAGAGAGCGACTGAGAGACACCAGTCAGTGTACTGATATCTCTCTGAAAGAGAGGAGACTGAGAGACACCAGTCAGTGTACAGATATCTCCCTGAGAGAGAGGGACTGAGAGACACCAGTCAGTGTACAGATATCTCCCTGAGAGAGAGGGACTGAGAGACACCAGTCAGTGTACAGATATCACCCTGAGAGAGAGAGGGACTGAGAGACACCAGTCAGTGTACAGATATCTCCCTGAGAGAGAGAGGGGGCTGAGAGACACCAGTCAGTGTACAGATATCTCCCTGAGAGAGAAAGCGACTGAGAGACACCAGTCAGTGTACTGATATCTCTCTGAAAGAGAGGGGACTGAGAGACACCAGTCAGTGTACAGATATCTCCCTGAGAGAGAGGCGACTGAGAGACACCAGTCAGTGTACAGATATCTTGCTGAGAGAGAGGGGACTGAGGGACACCAGTCAGTGTACAGATATCTCCCTGAGAGAGAGGGACTGAGAGACACCAGTCAGTGTACAGATATCTCCCTGAGAGAGAGGCGACTGAGAGACACCAGTCAGTGTACAGATATCTTGCTGAGAGAGAGGGGACTGAGAGTCACCTGTCAGTGTACAGATATCTCCCTGAGAGAGAGGGGAGTGAGAGACACCAGTTAGTGTCTAGATATCTCGCTGAGAAAGGGACTGAGAGACACCAGTCAGTTTACAGAAATCTCCCTGAGAGCGAGGGGACTGAGAGACACCAGTCAGTGAACAGATATCTCCCTGAGAGAGAGAGGGACTGAGAGACACCAGTCAGTGTACAGATATCTCCCTGAGAGAGAGAGGGACTGAGAGACACCAGTCAGTGTACAGATATCTCCCTGAGAGAGAGGGACTGAGAGACACCAGTCAGTGTACAGATATCTCCCTGAGAGAGAGGGACTGAGAGACACCCGTCAGTGTACAGATATCTCCCTGAGGGAGAGGGACTGAGAGACACCAGTCAGTGTACAGATATCTCCCTGAGAGAGGGGGGACTGAGTGACAACAGTTAGTGTACAGAAATCTCCCTGAGAGAGTGAACTGAGAGACACCAGTCAGTGTACAGATATCTCCCTGAGAGAGAGAGGGGGCTGAGAGACACCAGTCAGTGTACAGATATCTCCCTGAGAGAGAGAGCGACTGAGAGACACCAGTCAGTGTACTGATATCTCTCTGAAAGAGAGGGGACTGAGAGACACCAGTCAGTGTACAGATATCTCCCTGAGAGAGAGGCGACTGAGAGACACCAGTCAGTGTACAGATTTCTTGCTGAGAGAGAGGGGACTGAGAGACACCAGTCAGTGTACAGATATCTCCCTGAGAGAGAGGGACTGAGAGACACCAGTCAGTGTACAGATATCTCCCTGAGAGAGAGGCGACTGAGAGACACCAGTCAGTGTACAGATATCTTGCTGAGAGAGAGGGGACTGAGAGTCACCTGTCAGTGTACAGATATCTCCCTGAGAGAGAGAGGGACTGAGAGACACCAGTCAGTGTACAGATATCTCCCTGAGAGAGAGGGACTGAGAGACACCAGTCAGTGTACAGATATCTCCCTGAGAGAGAGGGACTGAGAGACACCCGTCAGTGTACAGATATCTCCCTGAGGGAGAGGGACTGAGAGACACCAGTCAGTGTACAGATATCTCCCTGAGAGAGGGGGGACTGAGTGACAACAGTTAGTGTACAGAAATCTCCCTGAGAGAGTGAACTGAGAGACAACTGTCAGTGTACAGATATCTCCCTGAGAGAGAGGGACTGAGAGATGCCAGTGTACAGATATGTCCTTGAGAGAGAGAGACAGAGACACACTAGCCAGTGTACTGATATCTCCATGAGAGAGAGAGCAGAATGAGAGACGACAGTCAGTGTACATATATCTCCCAGAGAGCGAGAGGGGACTGAGAAACACCAGTCAGTGTACAGATATCTGAGAGAGTGGTACTGATAGTCAACAGTTAATGTACAGATATCTCCCTGAGAGAGAGAGAGGGGACTGAGAGACACCAGTCAGTGTACAGATATCTCCCTGAGAGAGAGAGGGACTGAGAGACACCAGTCAGTGTACAGGTATCTCCGTGAGAGAGAGAGGGACTGAGAGACACCAGTCAGTGTACAGATATCTCGCTGAGAGAGAGTGGACTGAGAGACACCAGTCAGTGTACAGATATCTCGCTGAGAGAGAGGGGACTGAGTGACACCAGTCAGTGTACAGATATCTCGCTGAGAAGGGGACTGAGAGACACCAGTCAGTTTACAGAAATCTCCCTGAGAGCGAGGGGACTGAGAGACACCAGTCAGTGTACAGATATCTCCCTGAGAGAGAAAGGGACTGAGAGACACCAGTCAGTGTACAGATATCTCACTGAGAGAGAGGGTCTGAGAGACACCTGTCAGTGTACAGATATCTCCCTGAGAGAGAGGGACTGAGAGACACCAGTCAGTGTACAGATATCTCCCTGAGAGAGAGGGACTGAGGGACACCCGTCAGTGTACAGATATCTCCCTGAGAGAGAGGGACTGAGAGACACCAGTCAGTGCACAAATATCTCCCTGAGAGAGGGGGGACTGAGTGACACCGGTTAGTGTACAGAAATCTCCCTGAGAGAGGGAACTGAGAGACACCTGTCAGTGTACAGATATCTCCCTGAGAGAGAGGGACTGAGAGACACCAGTCAGTGTACAGATATCTCCCTGAGAGAGAGGGACTGAGAGACACCAGTCAGTGTACAGATATCTCCCTTAGAGAGAGAGGGGCTGAGAGACACCAGTTATTGTACAGAAATCTCCCTGAGAGAGGGACTGAGAGACACCTGTCAGTGTACAGACCTCTCCCTGAGAGAGAGGGACTGAGAGACACCAGTCATTGTACAGATATCTCCCTGAGAGAGAGAGACAGAGACACACGAGTCAGTGTACAGATATCTCCATGAGAGATCTAAGGGAATGAGAGACGACAGTCAGTGTACACATATCTCCCAGAGAGTGAGAGGGGACTGAGAAACACCTGGCAATGTACAGATATCTAACTGAGAGAGTGGGACTGATAGTCAACAGTCAGGGTACAGATATCTCGCTGAGAGAGAGGGACTGAGAGACACCAGTCAGTGTACAGATATCTCCCTGAGTGAGAGAGGGACTGAGAGACACCAGTCAGTGTACAGATATCTCCCTGAGAGAGAGAGGGACTGAGAGACACCAACAGTGTACAGATATCTCCCGGAGAGAGAGAGACTGAGAGACACCAGTCAGTGTACAGATATCTCCCTGAAAGAGAGAGCAACTGAGAGACACCAGTCAGTGTACTGATATCTCCCTGAGAGAGAGGGACTGAGAGACACCAGTCAGTGTACAGATATCTCCCTGAGAGAGGGGGGACTGAGTGACACCAGTCTGTGTACAGAAGTCTCCCTGAGAGAGGGAACTGAGAGACACCAGTCAGTGTACAGATATCTCCCTGAGAGAGAGGGACTGCGAGACGCCAGTGTACAGATATCTCCCTGAGAGAGAGAGACAGAGAGACACCAGTCAGTCTACTGATATCTCCATGAGAGAGAGAGGGAATGAGAGACGACAGTCAGTGTACAGATATTTCCCTGAGAGAGAGGGACTGAGAGACACACTAGCCAGTGTACTGATATCTCCATGAGAGAGAGAGCGGAATGAGAGACGACAGTCAGTGTACGTATATCTCCCAGAGAGCGAGAGGGGACTGAGAAACACCTGCCAGTGTACAGATATCTAACTGAGAGAGTGGTACTGATAGTCAACAGTTAATGTACAGATATCTCCCTGAGAGAGAGAGAGAGAGGACTGAGAGACACCAGTCAGTGTACAGATATCTCCCGGAGAGAGAGAGGGACTGAGAGACACCAGTCAGTGTACAGATATCTCCCTGAGAGAGAGAGGGACTGAGAGACACCAGTCAGTGTACAGATATCTCCCTGAGAGACAGGGACTGAGAGACACCAGTCAGTGTACAGATATCTCCCTGAGAGAGAGGGACTGAGAGACACCAGTCAGTGTACAGATAACTCCCTGAGAGATCGGGACTGAGAGACACCAGTCAGTGTACAGATATCTCCCTTAGAGAGAGAGGGACTGAGAGACACCAGTCAGTGTAGAGATATGTCCCTGAGAGAGAGGGACTGAGAGACACCAGTCAGTGTACAGAAGTCTCCCTGAGAGAGGGAACTGAGAGACACCAGTCAGTGTACAGATATCTTCCTGAGAGAGAGGGACTGTGAGACGCCAGTGTACAGATATCTCCCTGAGAGAGAGAGACAGAGAGACACCAGTCAGTCTACAGATATCTCCATGAGAGAGAGAGGGGACTGAGAGACGACAGTCAGTGGACATATATCTCCCAGAGAGCGAGAGGGGACTGAGAAACACCTGCCAGTGTACAGATATCTAACTGATAGAGTGGTACTGATAGTCAATAGTTAATGTACAGATATCTCCCTGAGAGAGAGAGAGAGGGGACTGAGAGACACCAGTCAGTGTACAGATATCTCCCTGAGAGAGAGAGGGACTGAGAGACACCAGTCAGTGTACAGATATCTCCCTGAGAGAGAGAGGGACTGAGAGACACCAGTCAGTGTACAGATATCTCCCTGAGTGAGAGAGGGACTGAGAGACACCAGTCAGTGTACAGATATCTCCCTGAGAGAGAGAGCGACTGAGAGACACCAGTCAGTGTACTGATATCTCTCTGAAAGAGAGGAGACTGAGAGACACCAGTCAGTGTACAGATATCTCCCTGAGAGAGAGGGACTGAGAGACACCAGTCAGTGTACAGATATCTCCCTGAGAGAGAGGGACTGAGAGACACCAGTCAGTGTACAGATATCACCCTGAGAGAGAGAGGGACTGAGAGACACCAGTCAGTGTACAGATATCTCCCTGAGAGAGAGAGGGGGCTGAGAGACACCAGTCAGTGTACAGATATCTCCCTGAGAGAGAAAGCGACTGAGAGACACCAGTCAGTGTACTGATATCTCTCTGAAAGAGAGGGGACTGAGAGACACCAGTCAGTGTACAGATATCTCCCTGAGAGAGAGGCGACTGAGAGACACCAGTCAGTGTACAGATATCTTGCTGAGAGAGAGGGGACTGAGGGACACCAGTCAGTGTACAGATATCTCCCTGAGAGAGAGGGACTGAGAGACACCAGTCAGTGTACAGATATCTCCCTGAGAGAGAGGCGACTGAGAGACACCAGTCAGTGTACAGATATCTTGCTGAGAGAGAGGGGACTGAGAGTCACCTGTCAGTGTACAGATATCTCCCTGAGAGAGAGGGGAGTGAGAGACACCAGTTAGTGTCTAGATATCTCGCTGAGAAAGGGACTGAGAGACACCAGTCAGTTTACAGAAATCTCCCTGAGAGCGAGGGGACTGAGAGACACCAGTCAGTGAACAGATATCTCCCTGAGAGAGAGAGGGACTGAGAGACACCAGTCAGTGTACAGATATCTCCCTGAGAGAGAGAGGGACTGAGAGACACCAGTCAGTGTACAGATATCTCCCTGAGAGAGAGGGACTGAGAGACACCAGTCAGTGTACAGATATCTCCCTGAGAGAGAGGGACTGAGAGACACCCGTCAGTGTACAGATATCTCCCTGAGGGAGAGGGACTGAGAGACACCAGTCAGTGTACAGATATCTCCCTGAGAGAGGGGGGACTGAGTGACAACAGTTAGTGTACAGAAATCTCCCTGAGAGAGTGAACTGAGAGACACCAGTCAGTGTACAGATATCTCCCTGAGAGAGAGAGGGGGCTGAGAGACACCAGTCAGTGTACAGATATCTCCCTGAGAGAGAGAGCGACTGAGAGACACCAGTCAGTGTACTGATATCTCTCTGAAAGAGAGGGGACTGAGAGACACCAGTCAGTGTACAGATATCTCCCTGAGAGAGAGGCGACTGAGAGACACCAGTCAGTGTACAGATTTCTTGCTGAGAGAGAGGGGACTGAGAGACACCAGTCAGTGTACAGATATCTCCCTGAGAGAGAGGGACTGAGAGACACCAGTCAGTGTACAGATATCTCCCTGAGAGAGAGGCGACTGAGAGACACCAGTCAGTGTACAGATATCTTGCTGAGAGAGAGGGGACTGAGAGTCACCTGTCAGTGTACAGATATCTCCCTGAGAGAGAGAGGGACTGAGAGACACCAGTCAGTGTACAGATATCTCCCTGAGAGAGAGGGACTGAGAGACACCAGTCAGTGTACAGATATCTCCCTGAGAGAGAGGGACTGAGAGACACCCGTCAGTGTACAGATATCTCCCTGAGGGAGAGGGACTGAGAGACACCAGTCAGTGTACAGATATCTCCCTGAGAGAGGGGGGACTGAGTGACAACAGTTAGTGTACAGAAATCTCCCTGAGAGAGTGAACTGAGAGACAACTGTCAGTGTACAGATATCTCCCTGAGAGAGAGGGACTGAGAGATGCCAGTGTACAGATATGTCCTTGAGAGAGAGAGACAGAGACACACTAGCCAGTGTACTGATATCTCCATGAGAGAGAGAGCAGAATGAGAGACGACAGTCAGTGTACATATATCTCCCAGAGAGCGAGAGGGGACTGAGAAACACCAGTCAGTGTACAGATATCTGAGAGAGTGGTACTGATAGTCAACAGTTAATGTACAGATATCTCCCTGAGAGAGAGAGAGGGGACTGAGAGACACCAGTCAGTGTACAGATATCTCCCTGAGAGAGAGAGGGACTGAGAGACACCAGTCAGTGTACAGGTATCTCCGTGAGAGAGAGAGGGACTGAGAGACACCAGTCAGTGTACAGATATCTCGCTGAGAGAGAGTGGACTGAGAGACACCAGTCAGTGTACAGATATCTCGCTGAGAGAGAGGGGACTGAGTGACACCAGTCAGTGTACAGATATCTCGCTGAGAAGGGGACTGAGAGACACCAGTCAGTTTACAGAAATCTCCCTGAGAGCGAGGGGACTGAGAGACACCAGTCAGTGTACAGATATCTCCCTGAGAGAGAAAGGGACTGAGAGACACCAGTCAGTGTACAGATATCTCACTGAGAGAGAGGGTCTGAGAGACACCTGTCAGTGTACAGATATCTCCCTGAGAGAGAGGGACTGAGAGACACCAGTCAGTGTACAGATATCTCCCTGAGAGAGAGGGACTGAGGGACACCCGTCAGTGTACAGATATCTCCCTGAGAGAGAGGGACTGAGAGACACCAGTCAGTGCACAAATATCTCCCTGAGAGAGGGGGGACTGAGTGACACCGGTTAGTGTACAGAAATCTCCCTGAGAGAGGGAACTGAGAGACACCTGTCAGTGTACAGATATCTCCCTGAGAGAGAGGGACTGAGAGACACCAGTCAGTGTACAGATATCTCCCTGAGAGAGAGGGACTGAGAGACACCAGTCAGTGTACAGATATCTCCCTTAGAGAGAGAGGGGCTGAGAGACACCAGTTATTGTACAGAAATCTCCCTGAGAGAGGGACTGAGAGACACCTGTCAGTGTACAGACCTCTCCCTGAGAGAGAGGGACTGAGAGACACCAGTCATTGTACAGATATCTCCCTGAGAGAGAGAGACAGAGACACACGAGTCAGTGTACAGATATCTCCATGAGAGATCTAAGGGAATGAGAGACGACAGTCAGTGTACACATATCTCCCAGAGAGTGAGAGGGGACTGAGAAACACCTGGCAATGTACAGATATCTAACTGAGAGAGTGGGACTGATAGTCAACAGTCAGGGTACAGATATCTCGCTGAGAGAGAGGGACTGAGAGACACCAGTCAGTGTACAGATATCTCCCTGAGTGAGAGAGGGACTGAGAGACACCAGTCAGTGTACAGATATCTCCCTGAGAGAGAGAGGGACTGAGAGACACCAACAGTGTACAGATATCTCCCGGAGAGAGAGAGACTGAGAGACACCAGTCAGTGTACAGATATCTCCCTGAAAGAGAGAGCAACTGAGAGACACCAGTCAGTGTACTGATATCTCCCTGAGAGAGAGGGACTGAGAGACACCAGTCAGTGTACAGATATCTCCCTGAGAGAGGGGGGACTGAGTGACACCAGTCTGTGTACAGAAGTCTCCCTGAGAGAGGGAACTGAGAGACACCAGTCAGTGTACAGATATCTCCCTGAGAGAGAGGGACTGCGAGACGCCAGTGTACAGATATCTCCCTGAGAGAGAGAGACAGAGAGACACCAGTCAGTCTACTGATATCTCCATGAGAGAGAGAGGGAATGAGAGACGACAGTCAGTGTACAGATATTTCCCTGAGAGAGAGAGACAGAGACACACTAGCCAGTGTACTGATATCTCCATGAGAGAGAGAGCGGAATGAGAGACGACAGTCAGTGTACGTATATCTCCCAGAGAGCGAGAGGGGACTGAGAAACACCTGCCAGTGTACAGATATCTAACTGAGAGAGTGGTACTGATAGTCAACAGTTAATGTACAGATATCTCCCTGAGAGAGAGAGAGAGAGGACTGAGAGACACCAGTCAGTGTACAGATATCTCCCGGAGAGAGAGAGGGACTGAGAGACACCAGTCAGTGTACAGATATCTCCCTGAGAGAGAGAGGGACTGAGAGACACCAGTCAGTGTACAGATATCTCCCTGAGAGACAGGGACTGAGAGACACCAGTCAGTGTACAGATATCTCCCTGAGAGAGAGGGACTGAGAGACACCAGTCAGTGTACAGATAACTCCCTGAGAGATCGGGACTGAGAGACACCAGTCAGTGTACAGATATCTCCCTTAGAGAGAGAGGGACTGAGAGACACCAGTCAGTGTAGAGATATGTCCCTGAGAGAGAGGGACTGAGAGACACCAGTCAGTGTACAGAAGTCTCCCTGAGAGAGGGAACTGAGAGACACCAGTCAGTGTACAGATATCTTCCTGAGAGAGAGGGACTGTGAGACGCCAGTGTACAGATATCTCCCTGAGAGAGAGAGACAGAGAGACACCAGTCAGTCTACAGATATCTCCATGAGAGAGAGAGGGGACTGAGAGACGACAGTCAGTGGACATATATCTCCCAGAGAGCGAGAGGGGACTGAGAAACACCTGCCAGTGTACAGATATCTAACTGATAGAGTGGTACTGATAGTCAATAGTTAATGTACAGATATCTCCCTGAGAGAGAGAGAGAGGGGACTGAGAGACACCAGTCAGTGTACAGATATCTCCCTGAGAGAGAGAGGGACTGAGAGACACCAGTCAGTGTACAGATATCTCCCTGAGAGAGAGAGGGACTGAGAGACACCAGTCAGTGTACAGATATCTCCCTGAGTGAGAGAGGGACTGAGAGACACCAGTCAGTGTACAGATATCTCCCTGAGAGAGAGAGCGACTGAGAGACACCAGTCAGTGTACTGATATCTCTCTGAAAGAGAGGAGACTGAGAGACACCAGTCAGTGTACAGATATCTCCCTGAGAGAGAGGGACTGAGAGACACCAGTCAGTGTACAGATATCTCCCTGAGAGAGAGGGACTGAGAGACACCAGTCAGTGTACAGATATCACCCTGAGAGAGAGAGGGACTGAGAGACACCAGTCAGTGTACAGATATCTCCCTGAGAGAGAGAGGGGGCTGAGAGACACCAGTCAGTGTACAGATATCTCCCTGAGAGAGAAAGCGACTGAGAGACACCAGTCAGTGTACTGATATCTCTCTGAAAGAGAGGGGACTGAGAGACACCAGTCAGTGTACAGATATCTCCCTGAGAGAGAGGCGACTGAGAGACACCAGTCAGTGTACAGATATCTTGCTGAGAGAGAGGGGACTGAGGGACACCAGTCAGTGTACAGATATCTCCCTGAGAGAGAGGGACTGAGAGACACCAGTCAGTGTACAGATATCTCCCTGAGAGAGAGGCGACTGAGAGACACCAGTCAGTGTACAGATATCTTGCTGAGAGAGAGGGGACTGAGAGTCACCTGTCAGTGTACAGATATCTCCCTGAGAGAGAGGGGAGTGAGAGACACCAGTTAGTGTCTAGATATCTCGCTGAGAAAGGGACTGAGAGACACCAGTCAGTTTACAGAAATCTCCCTGAGAGCGAGGGGACTGAGAGACACCAGTCAGTGAACAGATATCTCCCTGAGAGAGAGAGGGACTGAGAGACACCAGTCAGTGTACAGATATCTCCCTGAGAGAGAGAGGGACTGAGAGACACCAGTCAGTGTACAGATATCTCCCTGAGAGAGAGGGACTGAGAGACACCAGTCAGTGTACAGATATCTCCCTGAGAGAGAGGGACTGAGAGACACCCGTCAGTGTACAGATATCTCCCTGAGGGAGAGGGACTGAGAGACACCAGTCAGTGTACAGATATCTCCCTGAGAGAGGGGGGACTGAGTGACAACAGTTAGTGTACAGAAATCTCCCTGAGAGAGTGAACTGAGAGACACCAGTCAGTGTACAGATATCTCCCTGAGAGAGAGAGGGGGCTGAGAGACACCAGTCAGTGTACAGATATCTCCCTGAGAGAGAGAGCGACTGAGAGACACCAGTCAGTGTACTGATATCTCTCTGAAAGAGAGGGGACTGAGAGACACCAGTCAGTGTACAGATATCTCCCTGAGAGAGAGGCGACTGAGAGACACCAGTCAGTGTACAGATTTCTTGCTGAGAGAGAGGGGACTGAGAGACACCAGTCAGTGTACAGATATCTCCCTGAGAGAGAGGGACTGAGAGACACCAGTCAGTGTACAGATATCTCCCTGAGAGAGAGGCGACTGAGAGACACCAGTCAGTGTACAGATATCTTGCTGAGAGAGAGGGGACTGAGAGTCACCTGTCAGTGTACAGATATCTCCCTGAGAGAGAGGGGAGTGAGAGACACCAGTTAGTGTCTAGATATCTCGCTGAGAAAGGGACTGAGAGACACCAGTCAGTTTACAGAAATCTCCCTGAGAGCGAGGGGACTGAGAGACACCAGTCAGTGAACAGATATCTCCCTGAGAGAGAGAGGGACTGAGAGACACCAGTCAGTGTACAGATATCTCCCTGAGAGAGAGAGGGACTGAGAGACACCAGTCAGTGTACAGATATCTCCCTGAGAGAGAGGGACTGAGAGACACCAGTCAGTGTACAGATATTTCCCTGAGAGAGAGGGACTGAGAGACACCCGTCAGTGTACAGATATCTCCCTGAGGGAGAGGGACTGAGAGACACCAGTCAGTGTACAGATATCTCCCTGAGAGAGGGGGGACTGAGTGACAACAGTTAGTGTACAGAAATCTCCCTGAGAGAGTGAACTGAGAGACAACTGTCAGTGTACAGATATCTCCCTGAGAGAGAGGGACTGAGAGATGCCAGTGTACAGATATGTCCTTGAGAGAGAGAGACAGAGACACACTAGCCAGTGTACTGATATCTCCATGAGAGAGAGAGCAGAATGAGAGACGACAGTCAGTGTACATATATCTCCCAGAGAGCGAGAGGGGACTGAGAAACACCAGTCAGTGTACAGATATCTGAGAGAGTGGTACTGATAGTCAACAGTTAATGTACAGATATCTCCCTGAGAGAGAGAGAGGGGACTGAGAGACACCAGTCAGTGTACAGATATCTCCCTGAGAGAGAGAGGGACTGAGAGACACCAGTCAGTGTACAGGTATCTCCGTGAGAGAGAGAGGGACTGAGAGACACCAGTCAGTGTACAGATATCTCGCTGAGAGAGAGTGGACTGAGAGACACCAGTCAGTGTACAGATATCTCGCTGAGAGAGAGGGGACTGAGTGACACCAGTCAGTGTACAGATATCTCGCTGAGAAGGGGACTGAGAGACACCAGTCAGTTTACAGAAATCTCCCTGAGAGAGAGGGTCTGAGAGACACCTGTCAGTGTACAGATATCTCCCTGAGAGAGAGGGACTGAGAGACACCAGTCAGTGTACAGATATCTCCCTGAGAGAGAGGGACTGAGGGACACCCGTCAGTGTACAGATATCTCCCTGAGAGAGAGGGACTGAGAGACACCAGTCAGTGCACAAATATCTCCCTGAGAGAGGGGGGACTGAGTGACACCGGTTAGTGTACAGAAATCTCCCTGAGAGAGGGAACTGAGAGACACCTGTCAGTGTACAGATATCTCCCTGAGAGAGAGGGACTGAGAGACACCAGTCAGTGTACAGATATCTCCCTGAGAGAGAGGGACTGAGAGACACCAGTCAGTGTACAGATATCTCCCTTAGAGAGAGAGGGACTGAGAGACACCAGTTATTGTACAGAAATCTCCCTGAGAGAGGGACTGAGAGACACCTGTCAGTGTACAGACCTCTCCCTGAGAGAGAGGGACTGAGAGACACCAGTCATTGTACAGATATCTCCCTGAGAGAGAGAGACAGAGACACACGAGTCAGTGTACAGATATCTCCATGAGAGATCTAAGGGAATGAGAGACGACAGTCAGTGTACACATATCTCCCAGAGAGTGAGAGGGGACTGAGAAACACCTGGCAATGTACAGATATCTAACTGAGAGAGTGGGACTGATAGTCAACAGTCAGGGTACAGATATCTCGCTGAGAGAGAGGGACTGAGAGACACCAGTCAGTGTACAGATATCTCCCTGAGTGAGAGAGGGACTGAGAGACACCAGTCAGTGTACAGATATCTCCCTGAGAGAGAGAGGGACTGAGAGACACCAACAGTGTACAGATATCTCCCGGAGAGAGACGGGACTGAGACACACCAGTCAGTGTACAGATATCTCCCTGAAAGAGAGAGCGACTGAGAGACACCAGTCAGTGTACAGATATCTCCCTGCGAGAGGGGACTGAGAGACCCCAGTCAGTGTGCAGAAATCTCCCTGAGAGAGAGGGACTGAGAGACACTAGTCAGTGTACAGATATCTCCCTGAGAGAGGGGGACTGAGAGACACTAGTCAGTGTACAGATATCTCCCTGAGAGAGAGGGACTGAGAGACACCAGTCAGTGTACAGATATCTCCCTGAGAGAGGGGGACTGAGAGACACCAGTCAGTGTACAGATATGTCCCAGAGAGAGAGGGACTGAGAGACACCAGTCAGTGTACAGATATCCCTGAGAGAGAGGAGACTGAGAGACACCAGTCAGTGTACAGATATCTCGCTGAGAGTGAGGGGACTGAGAGACACCAGTCAGTGCACAGATATCTCCCTGAGAGAGAGGGACTGCGAGACGCCAGTGTACAGATATCTCCCTGAGAGAGAGAGACAGAGAGACACCAGTCAGTGTACAGATATCTCCCTGAGAGAGAGAGGGACTGAGAGACACCAACAGTGTACAGATGTCTCCCGGAGAGAGAGAGACTGAGAGACACCAGTCAGTGTACAGATATCTCTCTGAAAGAGAGGGGACTGAGAGACACCAGTCAGCGTACAGATATCTCTCTGAGAGAGAGAGGGGACTGAGAGACACCAGTCAGTGTACAGATATCTCCCTGAGAGAGAAGCGACTGAGAGACACCAGTCAGTGTACAGATATCCCCCTGAGAGAGAGAGGGGACTGAGAGACACCAGTCAGTGTACAGATATCTCTCTGAGAGAGCGGGACTGAGAGACACCAGTCAGTGTCCTGATATCTCCCTGAGTCAGGGGACTGAGAGACACCAGTCAGTTTACAGAAATCTCCCTGGGAGCGAGGGGACTGAGAGACACCAGTCAGTGTACAGATATCTCCCTGAGAGACAGTGACTGAGAGACACCTGTCAGTGTACAGATATCTTCCTGAGAGAGAGGGACTGAGAGACACCAGTCAGTGTACAGATAACTCCCTGAGAGAGCGGGACTGAGAGACACCAGTCAGTGTACAGATATCTCCCTGAGAGAGAGGGACTGCGAGACGGCAGTGTACAGATATCTCCCTGAGAGAGAGAGACAGAGAGACACCAGTCAGTCTACCGATATCTCCATGAGAGAGAGAGGGGACTGAGAAACACCTGCCAGTGTACAGATATCTAACTGAGAGAGTGGGACTGATAGTCAACAGTCAGGGTACAGATATCTCGCTGAGAGAGTGGTACTGATGGTCAATAGTTAATGTACAGATTTCTCCCTGAGAGAGAGAGAGGGGACTGAGAGACACCAGTCAGTGTACAGATATCTCCCTGAGAGAGAGAGGGACTGAGAGACACCAGTCAGTGTACAGATATCTCCCTGAGAGAGAGAGAGGGACTGAGAAACACCAGTCAGTGTACAGATATCTCCCTGAGAGAGAGGGGACTGAGAGACACCAGGCAGTGTACAGATATCTCCCTGAGAGAGAGAGGGGACTGAGAGACACCAGTCAGTGTACAGATATCTCTCTGAGAGAGCGGGACTGAGAGACACCAGTCAGTGTACAGATATCTCCCTGAGAGAGAGAGGGACTGAGAGACACCAGTCAGTGTACAGATATCTCCCTGTGAGAGAGAGACAGAGACACCAGTCAGTGTACAGATATCTCCCTGGGAGAGAGAGAGGGGACTGAGAGACACCAGTCAGTGTACAGATATCTCCCTGAGACAGGGGACTGATAGACACCAGTCAGTGTACAGATATCTCCCTGAGAGAGAGAGGGACTGAGAGACACCAGTCATTGTACAGATATCTCCCTGAGAGAGAGAGGGGCTGAGAGACACCAGTCAATGTACAGATATCTCCCTGAGAGACAGTGACTGAGAGACACCTGTCAGTGTACACATATCTTCCTGAGAGAGAGGGACTGAGAGACACCAGTCAGTGTACAGATATCTCCCTGAGAGAGAGGGACTGCGAGACGCCAGTGTACAGATTTCTCCCTGAGAGAGAGAGACAGAGAGACACCAGTCAGTGTACAGATATCTCCCTGAGAGAGAGAGGGAATGAGAGACACCAACAGTGTACAGATATCTGCCGGAGAGAGAGAGACTGAGAGACGCCAGGCAGTGTACAGATATCTCCCTGAAAGAGAGAGCGACTGAGAGACACCAGTCAGTGTACTGATATCTCTCTGAAAGAGAGGGGACTGAGAGACACCAGTCAGCGTACAGATATCTCCCTGCGAGAGGGGACTGAGAGACACCAGTCAGTGTACAGATATCTCCCTGAGAGAGAGGAGACTTAGAGACACCAGTCAGTGTACAGATATCTCCCTGAGAGAGAGGGGACTGAGAGTCTCCAGTCAGTGTACAGATATCTCCCTGAGAGAGAGGGGACTGAGAGACACCAGTCAGTGTACAGATATCTCCCTGAGAGAGAGAGGGGACTGAGAGACACCAGTCAGTGTACAGATATCTCCCTGAGAGAGAGAGGGGACTGAGAGACACCAGTCAGTGTACAGATATCTCCCTGAGAGAGAGAGGGGACTGAGAGACACCAGTCAGTGTACAGATATCTCCCTGAGAGAGAGAGACAGAGAGACACCAGTCAGTCTACAGATATCTCCATGAGAGAGAGAGGGGACTGAGAAACACCTGCCAGTGTACAGATATCTAACTGAGAGAGTGGGACTGATAGTCAACAGTCAGGGTACAGATATCTCGCTGAGAGAGTGGTACTGATGGTCAATAGTTAATGTACAGATATCTCCCTGAGAGAGAGAGAGGGACTGAGAGACACCAGTCAGTGTACAGATATCTCCCTGAGAGAGAGATGGCCTGAGAGACCCCAGTCAGTGTACAGATATCTCCCTGAGAGAGAGAGGGACTGAGAGACGCCAGTCAGTGTACAGATATCTCCTTGAGAGAGAGGGACTGAGAGACGCCAGTCAGTGTACAGATATCTCCCTGAGAGAGAGGGACTGAGAGACACCTGTCAGTGTACAGATATCTCCCTGAGAGAGGGGGGACTGAGAGACACCAGTCAGTGTACAGATATCTCCCTGAGAGGGAGAGGGACTGACAGACTCCAGTCAGTGTACAGATATCTCCCTGAGAGAGAGAGACAGAGACACACTAGCCAGTGTACTGATATCTCCATGAGAGAGAGAGCAGAATGAGAGACGTCAGTCAGTGTACATATATCTCCCAGAGAGCGAGAGGGGACTGAGAAACACCTGCCAGTGTACAGATATCTATCTGAGAGAGTGGTACTGATAGTCAACAGTTAATGTACAGATATCTCCCTGAGAGAGAGAGAGGGGACTGAGAGACACCAGTCAGTGTACAGATATCTCCCTGAGAGAGAGAGGGACTGAGAGACACCAGTCAGTGTACAGATATCTCCCTGAGAGAGAGGGACTGAGAGACACCAGTCAGTGTACAGATATCTCCCTGAGAGAGAGAGGGACTGAGAGACACCAGTCAGTGTACAGATATCTCCCTGAGAGAGAGAGGGGACTGAGAGACACCAGTCAGTGTACAGATATCTCTCTGAGAGAGGGGACTGAGAGACACCAGTCAGTGTGCAGAAATCTCTCTGAGAGAGGGGACTGAGAGACACCAGTCAGTGTACAGATATCTCCTTGAGAGAGTGAGGGACTGAGAGACATCAGTCAGTTTCCAGATATCACCCTGAGAGAGAGAGGGACTGAGAGACACCAGTCAGTGTACAGATATCTCCCTGAGAGAGAGGGACTGAGAGACACCAGTCAGTGTACAGATATCTCCCTGAGAGAGAGAGGGACTGAGAGACACCAATCAGTGTACAGATATCTCCCTGAGAGAGAGGGACTGAGAGACACCAGTCAGTGTACAGATATCTCCCTGAGAGAGAGGGACTGAGAGACACCAGTCAGTGTACAGATATCTCCCTGAGAGAGAGGGGACTGAGAGACACCAGTCAGTGTACAGATATCTCCCTGAGAGAGAGGCGACTGACAGACACCAGTCAGTGTACAGATATCTCGCTGAGAGAGAGGGGACTGAGAGACACCTGTCAGTGTACAGATATCTCCCTGAGAGAGAGGGGACTGAGAGACACCAGTCAGTGTGCAGAAATCTCCCTGAGAGAGAGGGACTGAGAGATGCCAGTGTACAGATATCTCCCTGAGAGAGAGAGACAGAGACACACTAGCCAGTGTACTGATATCTCCATGAGAGAGAGAGCGGAATAAGAGACAACAGTCAGTGTACTGATATCTCTCTGAAAGAGAGGGGACTGAGAGACACCAGTCAGCTTACAGATATCTAACTGAGAGAGAGAGGGACTGAGAGACACCAACAGTGTACAGATATCTCCCGGAGAGAGAGAGACTGAGAGACACCAGTCAGTGTACAGATATCTCCCTGAAAGAGAGAGCGACTGAGAGACTCCAGTCAGTGTACAGATATCTCGCTGAGAGAGAGGGGACTGAGAGACACCAGTCAGTGTGCAGAAATCTCCCTGAGAGAGAGGGGACTTAGAGACACCAGTCAGTGTACAGATATCTCCCTGAGAGAGAGAGGGACTAAGAGACACCAGTCAGTGTACAGATATCTCCCTGAGAGAGAGGCGACTGAGAGACACCAGTCAGTGTACAGATATCTCCCTGAGAGAGAGGCGACTGAGAGACACCAGTCAGTGTACAGATATCTCCCTGAGCCAGGGGACTGAGAGACACCAGTCAGTGTACAGATATCTCCCTGAGAGAGAGAGGGACTGAGAGACACCAGTCAGTGTACAGATATCTCCCTGAGACAGGGGACTGAGAGACACCAGTCAGTGTACAGATATCTCCCTGAGAGAAAGAGGGACTGAGAGACACCAATCAGTGTACAGATATCTCCCTGAGACAGGGGACTGAGAGACACCAGTCAGTGTACAGATATCTCCCTGAGAGAGAGCGACTGCGAGACGCCAGTGTACAGATATCTCCCTGAGAGAGAGAGACAGAGAGACACCAGTCAGTCTACAGATATCTCCATGATAGAGAGAGGGGACTGAGAAACACCTGCCAGTGTACAGATATCTAACTGAGAGAGTGAGACTGAGAGTCAACAGTCAGGGTACAGATATCTCGCTGAGAGAGTGGTACTGATGGTCAATAGTTAATGTACAGATATCTCCCTGAGAGAGAGAGAGGGGACTGAGAGACACCAGTCAGTGTACAGATATCTCCCTGAGAGAGAGAGGGACTGAGAGACACCAGTCAGTGTACAGGTATCTCCGTGAGAGAGAGAGGGACTGAGAGACACCAGGCAGTGTACAGATATCTCCCTGAGAGAGAGAGGGGACTGAGAGACACCAGTCAGTGTACAGATATCTCTCTGAGAGAGCGGGACTGAGAGACACCAGTCAGTGTACAGATATCTCCCTGAGAGAGAGAGGGACTGAGAGACACCAGTCAGTGTACAGATATCTCCCTGTGAGAGAGAGACAGAGACACCAGTCAGTGTACAGATATCTCCCTGAGAGAGAGAGAGGGGACTGAGAGACACCAGTCAGTGTACAGATATCTCCCTGAGACAGGGGACTGAGAGACACCAGTCAGTGTACAGATATCTCCCTGAGAGAGAGAGGGACTGAGAGACACGAGTCATTGTACAGATATCTCCCTGAGAGAGAGAGGGACTGAGAGACACCAGTCAATGTACAGATATGTCCCTGAGAGACAGAGACTGAGAGACACCAGTCAGTGTACAGATATCTCCCTGAGAGACAGTGACTGAGAGACACCTGTCAGTGTACAGATATCTTCCTGAGAGAGAGGGACTGAGAGACACCAGTCAGTGTACAGATATCTCCCTGAGAGAGAGGGACTGCGAGACGCCAGTGTACAGATATCTCCCTGAGAGAGAGAGACAGAGAGACACCAGTCAGTGTACAGATATCTCCCTGAGAGATAGAGGGACTGAGAGACACCAACAGTGTACAGATATCTCCCGGAGAGAGAGAGACTGAGAGACACCAGTCAGTGTACAGATATCTCCCTGAAAGAGAGAGCGACTGAGAGACACCAGTCAGTGTACTGATATCTCTCTGAAAGAGAGGGGACTGAGAGACACCAGTCAGCGTACAGATATCTCCCTGCGAGAGGGGACTGAGAGACCCCAGTCAGTGTACAGATATCTCCCTGAGAGAGAGGAGACTTAGAGACACCAGTCAGTGTACAGATATCTCCCTGAGAGAGAGGGGACTGAGAGTCACCAGTCAGTGTACAGATATCTCCCTGAGAGAGAGGGGACTGAGAGACACCAGTCAGTGTACAGATATCTCCCTGAGAGAGAGAGGGGACTGAGAGACACCAGTCAGTGTACAGATATCTCCCTGAGAGAGAGAGTGGACTGAGAGACACCAGTCAGTGTACAGATATCTCCCTGAGAGAGAGAGGGGACTGGGAGACACCAGTCAGTGTACAGATATCTCCCTGAGAGAGAGAGACAGAGAGACACCAGTCAGTCTACAGATATCTCCATGAGAGAGAGAGGGGACTGAGAAACACCTGCCAGTGTACAGATATCTAACTGAGAGAGTGGGACTGATAGTCAACAGTCAGGGTACAGATATCTCGCTGAGAGAGTGGTACTGATGGTCAATAGTTAATGTACAGATATCTCCCTGAGAGAGAGAGAGGGACTGAGAGACACCAGTCAGTGTACAGATATCTCCCTGAGAGAGAGAGGGACTGAGAGACCCCAGTCAGTGTACAGATATCTCCCTGAGAGAGAGAGGGACTGACAGACTCCAGTCAGTGTACAGATATCTCCCTGAGAGAGAGAGACAGAGACACACTAGCCAGTGTACTGATATCTCCATGAGAGAGAGAGCAGAATGAGAGACGTCAGTCAGTGTACATATATCTCCCAGAGAGCGAGAGGGGGCTGAGAAACACCTGCCAGTGTACAGATATCTATCTGAGAGAGTGGTACTGATAGTCAACAGTTAATGTACAGATATCTCCCTGAGAGAGAGAGAGGGGACTGAGAGACACCAGTCAGTGTACAGATATCTCCCTGAGAGAGAGAGGGACTGAGAGACACCAGTCAGTGTACAGATATCTCCCTGAGAGAGAGAGGGACTGAGAGACACCAGTCAGTGTACAGATATCTCCCTGAGAGAGAGGGACTGAGAGACACCAGTCAGTGTACAGATATCTCCCTGAGAGAGAGAGGGACTGAGAGACACCAGTCAGTGTACAGATATCTCCCTGAGAGAGAGAGGGGACTGAGAGACACCAGTCAGTGTACAGATATCTCTCTGAGAGAGGGGACTGAGAGACACCAGTCAGTGTGCAGAAATCTCTCTGAGAGAGGGGACTGAGAGACACCAGTCAGTGTACAGATATCTCCTTGAGAGAGTGAGGGACTGAGAGACATCAGTCAGGTTCCAGATATCACCCTGAGAGAGAGAGGGACTGAGAGACACCAGTCAGTGTAAAGATATCTCCCTGAGAGAGGGGATTCAGAGACACCAGTCAGTGTACAGATATCTCCCTGAGAGAGAGAGGGACTGAGAGACACCAGTCAGTGTACAGATATCTCCCTGAGAGAGAGGGACTGAGAGACACCAGTCAGTGTACAGATATCTCCCTGAGAGAGAGAGGGACTGAGAGACACCAATCAGTGTACAGATATCTCCCTGAGAGAGAGGGACTGAGAGACACCAGTCAGTGTACAGATATGTCCCTGAGAGAGAGGGACTGAGAGACACCAGTCAGTGTACAGATATCTCCCTGAGAGAGAGGGGACTGAGAGACACCAGTCAGTGTACAGATATCTCCCTGAGAGAGAGGCGACTGACAGACACCAGTCAGTGTACAGATATCTCGCTGAGAGAGAGGGGACTGAGAGACACCTGTCAGTGTACAGATATCTCCCTGAGAGAGAGGGGACTGAGAGACACCAGTTAGTGTCTAGATATCTCGCTGAGAAAGGGACTGAGACTCACCAGTCAGTTTACAGAAATCTCCCTGAGAGCGAGGAGACTGAGAGACACCAGTCAGTGTGTAGAAATCTCCCTGAGAGAGAGGGACTGAGAGATGCCAGTGTACAGATATTTCCCTGAGAGAGAGAGACAGAGACACACTAGCCAGTGTACTGATATCTCCATGAGAGAGAGAGCGGAATAAGAGACAACAGTCAGTGTACTGATATCTCTCTGAAAGAGAGGGGACTGAGAGACACCAGTCAGCGTACAGATATCTAACTGAGAGAGAGAGGGACTGAGAGACACCAACAGTGTACAGATATCTCCCGGAGAGAGAGAGACTGAGAGACACCAGTCAGTGTACAGATATCTCCCTGAAAGAGAGAGCGACTGAGAGACTCCAGTCAGTGTACAGATATCTCGCTGAGAGAGAGGGGACTGAGAGACACCAGTCAGTGTGCAGAAATCTCCCTGAGAGAGAGGGTCTGAGAGACACCAGTCAGTGTACAGATATCTCCCTGAGAGAGAGGGGTCTTAGAGACACCAGTCAGTGTACAGATATCTCCCTGAGAGAGAGAGGGACTGAGAGACACCAGTCAGTGTACAGATATCTCCCTGAGAGAGAGGCGACTGAGAGACACCAGTCAGTGTACAGATATCTCCCTGAGAGAGAGGCGACTGAGAGACACCAGTCAGTGTACAGATATCTCCCTGAGACAGGGGACTGAGAGACACCAGTCAGTGTACAGATATCTCCCTGAGAGAGAGAGGGACTGAGAGACACCAGTCAGTGTACAGATATCTCCCTGAGACAGGGGACTGAGAGACACCAGTCAGTGTACAGATATCTCCCTGAGAGAGAGAGGGACTGAGAGACACCAATCAGTGTACAGATATCTCCCTGAGACAGGGGACTGAGAGACACCAGTCAGTGTACAGATATCTCCCTGAGAGAGAGAGGGACTGAGAGACACCAGTCAGTGTACAGATATCTCCCTGAGAGAGAGGGACTGAGAGACACCAGTCAGTTTACAGAAATCTCCCTGGGAGCGAGGGGACTGAGAGACACCAGTCAGTGTACAGATGTCTCCATGAGAGAGAGAGGGACTGAGAGACACCAGTCAGTGTACAGATATCTCCCTGAGAGAGAGGGACTGAGAGACACCAGTCAGTGTACAGATATCTCCATGAGAGACAGTGACTGAGAGACACCTGTCAGTGTACAGATATCTTCCTGAGAGAGAGAGGGACTGAGAGACACCAGTCAGTGTACAGATATCTTCCTGAGAGAGAGAGGGACTGAGAGACACCAGTCAGTGTACAGATATCTCCATGAGAGAGAGAGGGACTGAGAGACACCAGTCAGTGTACAATATCTCCCTGAGAGAGAGAGAGACTGAGAGACACCAGTCAGTGTACAGATATCTCCATGAGAGACAGTGACTGAGAGACACCTGTCAGTGTACAGATATCTCCTTAGAGAGAGAGGGACTGAGTGACACCAGTCAGTGTACAGATATCTCCCTGAGAGACACCAGTCAGTGTACCGATATCTCCCTGAGAGAGGGGGGACTGAGTGACACCAGTCAGTGTACAGATATCTCCCTGAGAGAGGGAACTGAGAGACACCAGTCAGTGTACAGTTTTCTCCCTGAGAGAGAGGGACTGCGAGACGCCAGTGTACAGATATCTCCCTGAGAGAGAGAGACAGAGAGACACCAGTCAGTCTACAGATATCTCCATGAGAGAGATAAGGGAATGAGAGATGACAGTCAGTGTACACATATCTCCCAGAGTGCGAGAGGGGACTGAGAAACACCTGCCAGTGTACAGATATCTAACTGAGAGAGTGGGACTGATAGTCAATTGTTAATGTACAGATATCTCCCTGAGAGAGAGAGACAGGGGACTGAGAGACACCAGTCAGTGTACAGATATCTCCCTGAGAGAGAGAGACAGGGGACTGAGAGACACCAGTCAGTGTACTGATATCTCCCTGAGAGAGAGAGGGACTGAGAGACACCAGTCAGTGTACAGATATCTCGCTGAGAGAGAGGGGACTGAGAGACACCTGTCAGTGTACAGATATCTCCCTGAGAGAGAGGGGACTGAGAGACACCAGTTAGTGTATAGATATCTCGCTGAGAAAGGGACTGAGAGACACCAGTCAGTTTACAGAAATCTCCCTGAGAGCGAGGGGACTGAGAGACACCAGTCAGTGTACAGATATCTCCCTGAGAGAGAGGGACTGAGAGACACCAGTCAGTGTACAGATATCTCCCTGAGAGAGAGGGACTGAGAGACACCAGTCAGTGTACAGATATCTCCCTGAGAGAGAGGGACTGAGAGACACCCGTCAGTGTACAGATATCTCCCTGAGGGAGAAGGACTGAGAGACACCAGTCAGTGTACAGATATCTCCCTGAGAGTGGGGGGACTGAGTGACACCAGTTAGTGTACAGAAATCTCCCTGAGAGAGTGAACTGAGAGACACCTGTCAGTGTACAGATATCTCCCTGAGAGAGACGGACTGAGAGACACCAGTCAGTGTACAGATATCTCCCTGAGAGAGAGAGACAGAGACACACTAGCCAGTGTACTGATATCTCCATGAGAGAGAGAGTAGAATGAGAGACGACAGTCAGTGTACATATATCTCCCAGAGAGCGAGAGGGGACTGAGAAACACCTGCCAGTGTACAGATATCTAACTGAGAGAGTGGTACTGATAGTTAACAGTTAATGTACAGATATCACCCTGAGAGAGAGCGAGGGGACTGAGAGACACCAGTCAGTGTACTGATATCTCTCTGAGAGAGAGGGGACTGAGAGACACCAGTCAGCGTACAGATATCTCCCTGAGAGAGGGGACTGAGAGACACCAGTCAGTGTACAGATATCTCCTTGAGAGAGTGAGGGACTGAGAGACATCAGTCAGTTTCCAGATATCACCCTGAGAGAGAGAGGGACTGAGAGACACCAGTCAGTGTACAGATATCTCCCTGAGAGAGAGAGGGACTGAGAGACACCAGTCAGTGTACAGATATCTCCCTGAGAGAGAGGGGACTGAGAGACACCTGTCAGTGTACAGATATCTCCCTGAGAGAGGGACTTAGAGACACCAGTCAGTGTACAGACATCTCCCTGAGAGAGAGGGACTGAGAGATGCCAGTGTACAGATATCTCCCTGAGAGAGAGAGAGACAGAGACACACTAGCCAGTGTACTGATATCTCCATGAGAGAGAGAGCGGAATGAGAGACGACAGTCAGTGTACATATATCTCCCAGAGAGCGAGAGGGGATTGAGAAACACCTGCCAGTGTACAGATATCTAACTGAGAGAGTGGTACTGATAGTCAACAGTTAATGTACAGATATCTCCCTGAGAGAGAGAGAGGGACTGAGAGACACCAGTCAGTGTACAGATATCTCCCTGAGAGAGAGAGGGACTGAGAGACACCAGTCAGTGTACTGATATCTCTCTGAGAGAGAGGGGACTGAGAGACACCAGTCAGCGTACAGATATCTCCCTGAGAGAGGGGACTGAGAGACACCAGTCAGTGTGCAGAAATCTCCCTGAGAGAGAGGGACTGAGAGACACCAGTCAGTGTACAGATATCTCCCTGAGAGAGAGAGGGGACTGAGAGACACCAGTCAGTGTACAGATATCTCCCTGAGAGAGTGAGGGACTGAGAGACGCCAGTCAGTGTACAGATATCTCCTTGAGAGAGAGGGACTGAGAGACGCCAGTCAGTGTACAGATATCTCCCTGAGAGAGAGGGACTGAGAGACACCTGTCAGTGTACAGATATCTCCCTGAGAGAGGGGGGACTGAGAGACACCAGTCAGTGTACAGATATCTCCCTGAGAGGGAGAGGGACTGACAGACTCCAGTCAGTGTACAGATATCTCCCTGAGAGAGAGAGACAGAGACACACTAGCCAGTGTACTGATATCTCCATGAGAGAGAGAGCAGAATGAGAGACGTCAGTCAGTGTACATATATCTCCCAGAGAGCGAGAGGGGACTGAGAAACACCTGCCAGTGTACAGATATCTATCTGAGAGAGTGGTACTGATAGTCAACAGTTAATGTACAGATATCTCCCTGAGAGAGAGAGAGGGGACTGAGAGACACCAGTCAGTGTACAGATATCTCCCTGAGAGAGAGAGGGACTGAGAGACACCAGTCAGTGTACAGATATCTCCCTGAGAGAGAGGGACTGAGAGACACCAGTCAGTGTACAGATATCTCCCTGAGAGAGAGAGGGACTGAGAGACACCAGTCAGTGTACAGATATCTCCCTGAGAGAGAGAGGGGACTGAGAGACACCAGTCAGTGTACAGATATCTCTCTGAGAGAGGGGACTGAGAGACACCAGTCAGTGTGCAGAAATCTCTCTGAGAGAGGGGACTGAGAGACACCAGTCAGTGTACAGATATCTCCTTGAGAGAGTGAGGGACTGAGAGACATCAGTCAGTTTCCAGATATCACCCTGAGAGAGAGAGGGACTGAGAGACACCAGTCAGTGTACAGATATCTCCCTGAGAGAGAGGGACTGAGAGACACCAGTCAGTGTACAGATATCTCCCTGAGAGAGAGAGGGACTGAGAGACACCAATCAGTGTACAGATATCTCCCTGAGAGAGAGGGACTGAGAGACACCAGTCAGTGTACAGATATCTCCCTGAGAGAGAGGGACTGAGAGACACCAGTCAGTGTACAGATATCTCCCTGAGAGAGAGGGGACTGAGAGACACCAGTCAGTGTACAGATATCTCCCTGAGAGAGAGGCGACTGACAGACACCAGTCAGTGTACAGATATCTCGCTGAGAGAGAGGGGACTGAGAGACACCTGTCAGTGTACAGATATCTCCCTGAGAGAGAGGGGACTGAGAGACACCAGTCAGTGTGCAGAAATCTCCCTGAGAGAGAGGGACTGAGAGATGCCAGTGTACAGATATCTCCCTGAGAGAGAGAGACAGAGACACACTAGCCAGTGTACTGATATCTCCATGAGAGAGAGAGCGGAATAAGAGACAACAGTCAGTGTACTGATATCTCTCTGAAAGAGAGGGGACTGAGAGACACCAGTCAGCTTACAGATATCTAACTGAGAGAGAGAGGGACTGAGAGACACCAACAGTGTACAGATATCTCCCGGAGAGAGAGAGACTGAGAGACACCAGTCAGTGTACAGATATCTCCCTGAAAGAGAGAGCGACTGAGAGACTCCAGTCAGTGTACAGATATCTCGCTGAGAGAGAGGGGACTGAGAGACACCAGTCAGTGTGCAGAAATCTCCCTGAGAGAGAGGGGACTTAGAGACACCAGTCAGTGTACAGATATCTCCCTGAGAGAGAGAGGGACTAAGAGACACCAGTCAGTGTACAGATATCTCCCTGAGAGAGAGGCGACTGAGAGACACCAGTCAGTGTACAGATATCTCCCTGAGAGAGAGGCGACTGAGAGACACCAGTCAGTGTACAGATATCTCCCTGAGCCAGGGGACTGAGAGACACCAGTCAGTGTACAGATATCTCCCTGAGAGAGAGAGGGACTGAGAGACACCAGTCAGTGTACAGATATCTCCCTGAGACAGGGGACTGAGAGACACCAGTCAGTGTACAGATATCTCCCTGAGAGAAAGAGGGACTGAGAGACACCAATCAGTGTACAGATATCTCCCTGAGACAGGGGACTGAGAGACACCAGTCAGTGTACAGATATCTCCCTGAGAGAGAGCGACTGCGAGACGCCAGTGTACAGATATCTCCCTGAGAGAGAGAGACAGAGAGACACCAGTCAGTCTACAGATATCTCCATGATAGAGAGAGGGGACTGAGAAACACCTGCCAGTGTACAGATATCTAACTGAGAGAGTGAGACTGAGAGTCAACAGTCAGGGTACAGATATCTCGCTGAGAGAGTGGTACTGATGGTCAATAGTTAATGTACAGATATCTCCCTGAGAGAGAGAGAGGGGACTGAGAGACACCAGTCAGTGTACAGATATCTCCCTGAGAGAGAGAGGGACTGAGAGACACCAGTCAGTGTACAGGTATCTCCGTGAGAGAGAGAGGGACTGAGAGACACCAGGCAGTGTACAGATATCTCCCTGAGAGAGAGAGGGGACTGAGAGACACCAGTCAGTGTACAGATATCTCTCTGAGAGAGCGGGACTGAGAGACACCAGTCAGTGTACAGATATCTCCCTGAGAGAGAGAGGGACTGAGAGACACCAGTCAGTGTACAGATATCTCCCTGTGAGAGAGAGACAGAGACACCAGTCAGTGTACAGATATCTCCCTGAGAGAGAGAGAGGGGACTGAGAGACACCAGTCAGTGTACAGATATCTCCCTGAGACAGGGGACTGAGAGACACCAGTCAGTGTACAGATATCTCCCTGAGAGAGAGAGGGACTGAGAGACACGAGTCATTGTACAGATATCTCCCTGAGAGAGAGAGGGACTGAGAGACACCAGTCAATGTACAGATATGTCCCTGAGAGACAGAGACTGAGAGACACCAGTCAGTGTACAGATATCTCCCTGAGAGACAGTGACTGAGAGACACCTGTCAGTGTACAGATATCTTCCTGAGAGAGAGGGACTGAGAGACACCAGTCAGTGTACAGATATCTCCCTGAGAGAGAGGGACTGCGAGACGCCAGTGTACAGATATCTCCCTGAGAGAGAGAGACAGAGAGACACCAGTCAGTGTACAGATATCTCCCTGAGAGATAGAGGGACTGAGAGACACCAACAGTGTACAGATATCTCCCGGAGAGAGAGAGACTGAGAGACACCAGTCAGTGTACAGATATCTCCCTGAAAGAGAGAGCGACTGAGAGACACCAGTCAGTGTACTGATATCTCTCTGAAAGAGAGGGGACTGAGAGACACCAGTCAGCGTACAGATATCTCCCTGCGAGAGGGGACTGAGAGACCCCAGTCAGTGTACAGATATCTCCCTGAGAGAGAGGAGACTTAGAGACACCAGTCAGTGTACAGATATCTCCCTGAGAGAGAGGGGGACTGAGAGTCACCAGTCAGTGTACAGATATCTCCCTGAGAGAGAGGGGACTGAGAGACACCAGTCAGTGTACAGATATCTCCCTGAGAGAGAGAGGGGACTGAGAGACACCAGTCAGTGTACAGATATCTCCCTGAGAGAGAGAGTGGACTGAGAGACACCAGTCAGTGTACAGATATCTCCCTGAGAGAGAGAGGGGACTGGGAGACACCAGTCAGTGTACAGATATCTCCCTGAGAGAGAGAGACAGAGAGACACCAGTCAGTCTACAGATATCTCCATGAGAGAGAGAGGGGACTGAGAAACACCTGCCAGTGTACAGATATCTAACTGAGAGAGTGGGACTGATAGTCAACAGTCAGGGTACAGATATCTCGCTGAGAGAGTGGTACTGATGGTCAATAGTTAATGTACAGATATCTCCCTGAGAGAGAGAGAGGGACTGAGAGACACCAGTCAGTGTACAGATATCTCCCTGAGAGAGAGAGGGACTGAGAGACCCCAGTCAGTGTACAGATATCTCCCTGAGAGAGAGAGGGACTGACAGACTCCAGTCAGTGTACAGATATCTCCCTGAGAGAGAGAGACAGAGACACACTAGCCAGTGTACTGATATCTCCATGAGAGAGAGAGCAGAATGAGAGACGTCAGTCAGTGTACATATATCTCCCAGAGAGCGAGAGGGGGCTGAGAAACACCTGCCAGTGTACAGATATCTATCTGAGAGAGTGGTACTGATAGTCAACAGTTAATGTACAGATATCTCCCTGAGAGAGAGAGAGGGGACTGAGAGACACCAGTCAGTGTACAGATATCTCCCTGAGAGAGAGAGGGACTGAGAGACACCAGTCAGTGTACAGATATCTCCCTGAGAGAGAGAGGGACTGAGAGACACCAGTCAGTGTACAGATATCTCCCTGAGAGAGAGGGACTGAGAGACACCAGTCAGTGTACAGATATCTCCCTGAGAGAGAGAGGGACTGAGAGACACCAGTCAGTGTACAGATATCTCCCTGAGAGAGAGAGGGGACTGAGAGACACCAGTCAGTGTACAGATATCTCTCTGAGAGAGGGGACTGAGAGACACCAGTCAGTGTGCAGAAATCTCTCTGAGAGAGGGGACTGAGAGACACCAGTCAGTGTACAGATATCTCCTTGAGAGAGTGAGGGACTGAGAGACATCAGTCAGGTTCCAGATATCACCCTGAGAGAGAGAGGGACTGAGAGACACCAGTCAGTGTAAAGATATCTCCCTGAGAGAGGGGATTCAGAGACACCAGTCAGTGTACAGATATCTCCCTGAGAGAGAGAGGGACTGAGAGACACCAGTCAGTGTACAGATATCTCCCTGAGAGAGAGGGACTGAGAGACACCAGTCAGTGTACAGATATCTCCCTGAGAGAGAGAGGGACTGAGAGACACCAATCAGTGTACAGATATCTCCCTGAGAGAGAGGGACTGAGAGACACCAGTCAGTGTACAGATATGTCCCTGAGAGAGAGGGACTGAGAGACACCAGTCAGTGT
>JANJGN010003139.1:0-50654 GCA_026770705.1 Isurus oxyrinchus
ACACCACTCCCTACCCCTGTACCCCCATCCCTACACCCCTCCCTACCCCTGTAACCCCATCCCTACACCCCTCCCTATCCCTGTAACCCACATCCCTACAAACCTCCCTATCACTGTAACCCCCATCCCTACACCCCTCCCTACCCCAGTAACCCCAATCCCCACACCACTCCCTATCACTGTACCCCCACTCCTACACCCCTCCCTATCCCTTTAACCCCCACCCCTACACCCCTCCCTATCCCTGTAAGCCCCATCTCTACACCCGTCCCTATGCCTGTAACCTTCACCCCTACACCCTACCTTATGCCTGTAACCCCCACCCCTGCACCCCTCCCTATGCCTGTAATCCCCACCCCTACACCCCTCCCTATCACTGTACCACCACTCCGATACCCCTCAATATCACTGTACCCCTACTCCAATACCCCTCCCTATCACTGTACATCCACACCTACACCCCTCCCTATCCCTGAACCGCCACCCCTACACCACTCCCTATCCCTGTACCCCACCCCTACACCCCTCCCTACCCCTGTACCCCCACACCTACACCCCTCCCTACCCCTGTACCGCCACCCCTACACCCCTCCCTATCCCTGTAACCCCCAACCCTACACCCCTCACTACCCCTGTACCCCCATCCCTACACCCCTCCCTAACTCTGTAACCCCATCCCTACACCCCTCCCTAACTCTGTAATCCCCACCCCTACACCCCTCCCTATCTCTGTAACCTCCTCCAGCCCCTACACCCCTCCCTATCTCTGTAACCTCCTCCAGCCCCTACACCCCTCCCTATCTCTGTAACCTCCTCCAGCTCCAAAACCCCTCCCGATCTCTGTAACCTCCTCCAGCCCCTACACCCCTCCCTATCTCTGTAACCTCCTCCAGCCCCTACACCCCTCCCTATCTCTGTAACCTCCTCCAGCCCCTACACCCCTCCCTATCTCTGTAACCTCCTCCAGCCCCTACAACCCTCCCTATCTCTGTAACCTCCTCCAGCCACTACACCCCTCAATATCTCTGTAACCTCCTCCAGCCCCTACACCCCTCCCTATCTCTGTAACTTCCTCCAACCCCTACACCCCTCCCTATCTCTGTAACCCTCCTCCAGCCCCTACACCCCTCCCTATCTCTGTAACCTCCTCCAGCCCCAAAACCCCTCCCTATCTCTGTAACCTCCTCCAGCCCCTACACCCCTCCCTATCTCTGTAACCTCCTCCAGCCCCTACACCCCTCCCTTATCTCTGTAACCTCCTCCAGCCCCTACACCCCTCCCTATCTCTGTAACCTCATCCAGCCCCCCTACACCCCTCCCTATCTCTGTAACCTCCTCCAGCCCCTACACCCCTCCCTATCTCTGTAACCTCCTCCAGCCCCCCTACACCCCTCCCTATCTCTGTAACCTCCTCCAATCCCTACACCCCTCCCTAACTCTGTAACATCCTCCAGCCCCTACACCCCTCCCTATCTCTGTAACCTCCCCCAGCCCCTACACCCCTCCCTATCTCTGTAACCTCCTCCAGCCCCTACACCCCTCCCTATCTCTGTAACCTCCTCC
This sequence comes from Isurus oxyrinchus, assembly GCA_026770705.1. NCBI lineage: Eukaryota > Metazoa > Chordata > Chondrichthyes > Lamniformes > Lamnidae > Isurus > Isurus oxyrinchus. The sequence goes on from JANJGN010003139.1 coordinate 1,564, forward strand.
AGCACCTACACCCCTCCCTATCTCTGTAACCTCCTCCAGCCCCTACACCCCCTCCCTATCTCTGTAACCTCCTCCAGCCCCCGTACACCCCTCCCTATCTCTGTAACCTCCTCCAGCCTCTACACCCCTCCCTATCTCTGTAACCCTCCTCCAGCCCCTACACCCCTCCCTATCTCTGTAGCCTCCTCCAGCCCCTACACCCCTCCCTATCTCTGTAACCTCCTCCAGCCCCTACACCCCTCCCTATCTCTGTAACCTCCTCCAGCCCCTACACCCCTCCCTATCTCTGTAACCACCTCCAGCCCCTACACACCTCCCTATCTCTGTAACCACCTCCAGCCCCTACAACCCTCCCTATCTCTGTAACCTCCTCCAGCCCCTACACCCCTCCCTATCTCTGTAACCTCCTCCAGCCCACCTACACCCCTCCCTTATCTCTGTAACCTCCTCCAGCCCCTACACCCCTCCCTATCTCTGTAAACTCCTCCAGCCCCTACACCCCTCCCTATCTCTGTAACCTCCTCCAGCCCCTACAACCCTCCCTCCCTAACAGTACCGTGGAGGTACCTACACCGCATGGACAAAATCCTGGAACGTTACTCTCCGAATGTCAGCCCTGAGCCTGGATGGCGTCCAGGTCTCGCTGCCTTTGGACCCGGGGCTGCGTCAGTACCTGAGGAGTCCGCAATGGTGCTGAACTATGTGCAACCACCAGCGAACACCCCCCCGCCCGACTCCTGACCTTACGAGGGAAGGAAGGTCCTCGGTGAAGATGGGTCGGGGCCAAGGACACTCGCCGGAGGAACGACATAAGGGGGGTGTCCGGGAGCCGAGAAAGGGCTCCAAGAGCCAAGCAGGAGGGGAGGGGCCGGGGGGAAGGGAGCGATCCGTACCTGTCCTCAGACTGGGTGATGAGACGACGGCACGTTTCCATCTGAACGTCGAGTCCCCTCTTCATGCTGCACATTTCCATGTACTCATGAAGGTGACGATTCATGTCGTTCTTTGCGGTTGCCAGTTCCAACTTCATCCGGCGGAGAGAGAGAGAGAGAGAGAAGAGGAGAGAGGGGTCAGAGTGAGAAGGACGCTGAGGGTACAGTGGGGGGGGGGGGAGAGAGGGTCAGGGTGAGGGAGAGACTCTGCGTTCAGTGGGGAGAGAGGGGAGAGAGAGAGAGAGTGAGAGAGAGAGAGACAGAGAGAGCGAGTGAGAGAGAGAGGGAAAGAGAGAGGGAGTGAGAGAGAGAGACAGAGAGAGGGAGTGAGAGAGAGAGGGACAGAGAGAGGGAGTGAGAGAGAGAGAGAGACAGAGAGAGGGAGTGAGAGAGAGAGAGAGACAGAGAGAGGGAGTGAGAGAGAGAGGGACAGAGAGAGGGAATGAGAGAGAGAGAGACAGAGAGAGGGAGTGAGAGAGAGAGGGACAGAGAGAGGGAGTGAGAGAGAGAGAGACAGAGAGAGGGAGTGAGAGAGAAGGACAGAGAGAGGGAGTGAGAGAGAGAGGGACAGAGAGAGGGAGTGAGAGAGAGAGGGACAGAGAGAGGGAGAGAGAGAGAGAGACAGAGAGAGGGAGTGAGAGAGAGAGAGACAGAGAGAGGGAGTGAGATAGAGAGACAGAGAGAGGGAATGAGAGAGAGAGGGACAGAGAGAGGGAGAGAGAGAGAGAGACAGAGAGAGGGAGTGAGATAGAGAGACAGAGAGAGGGAGTGAGAGAGAGAGGGACAGAGAGAGGGAGTGAGAGAGAGAGGGACAGAGAGAGGGAGAGAGAGAGAGAGACAGAGAGAGGGAGTGAGAGAGAGAGAGACAGAGAGAGGGAGTGAGAGAGAGAGAGACAGAGAGAGGGAGTGAGATAGAGAGACAGAGAGAGGGAGTGAGAGAGAGAGATGGAGTGAGAGAGAGAGGGACAGAGAGAGGGAGTGAGAGAGAGAGAGACAGAGAGAGGGAGTGAGAGAGAGAGGGACAGAGAGAGGGAGTGAGAGAGAGGGACAGAGAGAGGGAGTGAGAGAGAGAGGGACAGAGAGAGGGAGTGAGAGAGAGAGGGACAGAGAGAGGGAGTGAGAGAGAGAGGGACAGAGAGAGGGAATGAGAGAGAGAGAGACAGAGAGAGGGAGTGAGAGAGAGAGGGACAGAGAGAGGGAGTGAGAGAGATAGGGACTGAGAGAGGGAGTGAGAGAGAGAGGGACAGAGAGAGGGAGTGAGAGAGAGAGGGACAGAGAGAGGGAGTGAGAGAGAGGGACAGAGAGAGGGAGTGAGAGAGAGAGGGACAGAGAGAGGGAGTGAGAGAGAGGGACAGAGAGAGGGAGTGAGAGAGAGGGACAGAGAGAGAGAGTGAGAGAGAGAGAGACAGAGAGAGGGAGTGAGAGAGAGAGGGACAGAGAGAGGGAGTGAGAGAGAGAGACAGAGAGAGGGAGTGAGAGAGAGAGGGACAGAGAGAGGGAGTGAGAGAGAGAGAGAGACAGAGAGAGGGAGTGAGAGAGAGAGGGACAGAGAGAGGGAGTGAGAGAGAGGGACAGAGAGAGGGAGTGAGAGAGAGGGACAGAGAGAGGGAGCGAGAGAGAGAGAGAGACAGAGAGAGGGAGTGAGAGAGAGAGGGACAGAGAGAGGGAGTGAGAGAGAGGGACAGAGAGAGCGAGTGAGAGAGAGGGACAGAGAGAGGGAGTGAGAGAGAGAGAGAGACAGAGAGAGGGAGTGAGAGAGAGAGGGACAGAGAGAGGGAGTGAGAGAGAGGGACAGAGAGAGGGAGTGAGAGAGAGAGACAGAGAGAGGGAGTGAGAGAGAGAGAGACAGAGAGAGGAAGTGACAGAGAGAGGGACAGAGAGAGGGAGTGAGAGAGAGGGACAGAGAGAGGGAGTGAGAGAGAGAGAGACAGAGAGAGGGAGTGAGAGAGAGAGAGACAGAGAGAGGGAGTGACAGTGAGAGGGACAGAGAGAGGGAGTGAGAGAGAGGGACAGAGAGAGGGAGTGAGAGAGAGAGAGACAGAGAGAGGGAGTGAGAGAGAGAGAGACAGAGAGAGGGAGTGACAGAGAGAGGGACAGAGAGAGGGAGTGAGAGAGAGAGAGACAGAGAGAGGGAGTGAGAGAGAGGGACAGAGAGAGGGAGTGAGAGAGAGAGGGACAGAGAGAGGGAGAGAGAGAGAGAGACAGAGAGAGGGAGTGAGAGAGAGAGAGACAGAGAGAGGGAGTGAGATAGAGAGACAGAGAGAGGGAATGAGAGAGAGAGGGACAGAGAGAGGGGAGAGAGAGAGAGAGAGAGAGAGAGAGGGAGTGAGATAGAGAGACAGAGAGAGGGAGTGAGAGAGAGAGGGACAGAGAGAGGGAGTGAGAGAGAGAGGGACAGAGAGAGGGAGAGAGAGAGAGACAGAGAGAGGGAGTGAGAGAGAGAGAGACAGAGAGAGGGAGTGAGAGAGAGAGAGACAGAGAGAGGGAGTGAGATAGAGAGACAGAGAGAGGGAGTGAGAGAGAGAGAGACAGAGAGAGGGAGTGAGAGAGAGAGACAGAGAGTGGGAGTGAGAGAGATAGGGACTGAGAGAGGGAGTGAGAGAGAGAGGGACAGAGAGAGGGAGTGAGAGAGAGGGACAGAGAGAGGGAGTGAGAGAGAGGGACAGAGAGAGGGAGTGAGAGAGAGAGGGACAAAGAGAGGGAGTGAGAGAGAGGGACAGAGAGAGGGAGTGAGAGAGAGGGACAGAGAGAGGGAGTGAGAGAGAGAGGGACAGAGAGAGGGAGTGAGAGAGAGAGACAGATAGAGGGAGTGAGAGAGAGAGGGACAGAGAGAGGGAGTGAGAGAAAGAGGGACAGAGAGAGGGAGTGAGAGCGAGAGAGACAGAGAGAGGGCGTGAGAGAGAGGGACAGAGAGAGGGAGTGAGAGAGAGAGAGACAGAGAGAGGGAGTGACAGTGAGAGGGACAGAGAGAGGGAGTGAGAGAGAGGGACAGAGAAAGGGAGTGAGAGAGAGAGAGACAGAGAGAGGGAGTGAGAGAGAGAGAGACAGAGAGAGGGAGTGACAGAGAGAGGGACAGAGAGAGGGAGTGAGAGAGAGAGGGACAGAGAGAGGGAGAGAGAGAGAGAGACAGAGAGAGGGAGTGAGAGAGAGAGAGACAGAGAGAGGGAGTGAGATAGAGAGACAGAGAGAGGGAATGAGAGAGAGAGGGACAGAGAGAGGGAGAGAGAGAGAGAGACAGAGAGAGGGAGTGAGATAGAGAGACAGAGAGAGGGAGTGAGAGAGAGAGGGACAGAGAGAGGGAGTGAGAGAGAGAGGGACAGAGAGAGGGAGAGAGAGAGAGACAGAGAGAGGGAGTGAGAGAGAGAGAGACAGAGAGAGGGAGTGAGAGAGAGAGAGACAGAGAGAGGGAGTGAGATAGAGAGACAGAGAGAGGGAGTGAGAGAGAGAGATGGAGTGAGAGAGAGAGGGACAGAGAGAGGGAGTGAGAGAGAGAGGGACAGAGAGAGGGAGTGAGAGAGAGAGGGACAGAGAGAGGGAATGAGAGAGAGAGAGACAGAGAGAGGGAGTGAGAGAGAGAGGGACAGAGAGAGGGAGTGAGAGAGATAGGGACTGAGAGAGGGAGTGAGAGAGAGAGGGACAGAGAGAGGGAGTGAGAGAGAGAGGGACAGAGAGAGGGAGTGAGAGAGAGGGACAGAGAGAGGGAGTGAGAGAGAGAGGGACAGAGAGAGGGAGTGAGAGAGAGGGACAGAGAGAGGGAGTGAGAGAGAGGGACAGAGAGAGAGAGTGAGAGAGAGAGAGACAGAGAGAGGGAGTGAGAGAGAGAGGGACAGAGAGAGGGAGTGAGAGAGAGAGACAGAGAGAGGGAGTGAGAGAGAGAGGGACAGAGAGAGGGAGTGAGAGAGAGAGAGAGACAGAGAGAGGGAGTGAGAGAGAGAGGGACAGAGAGAGGGAGTGAGAGAGAGGGACAGAGAGAGGGAGTGAGAGAGAGGGTCAGAGAGAGGGAGTGAGAGAGAGAGAGAGACAGAGAGAGGGAGTGAGAGAGAGAGGGACAGAGAGAGGGAGTGAGAGAGAGGGACAGAGAGAGGGAGTGAGAGAGAGGGACAGAGAGAGGGAGTGAGAGAGAGAGAGAGACAGAGAGAGGGAGTGAGAGAGAGAGGGACAGAGAGAGGGAGTGAGAGAGAGGGACAGAGAGAGGGAGTGAGAGAGAGAGACAGAGAGAGGGAGTGAGAGAGAGAGAGACAGAGAGAGGAAGTGACAGAGAGAGGGACAGAGAGAGGGAGTGAGAGAAAGGGACAGAGAGAGGGAGTGAGAGAGAGAGAGACAGAGAGAGGGAGTGAGAGAGAGAGAGACAGAGAGAGGGAGTGACAGTGAGAGGGACAGAGAGAGGGAGTGAGAGAGAGGGACAGAGAGAGGGAGTGAGAGAGAGAGAGACAGAGAGAGGGAGTGAGAGAGAGAGAGACAGAGAGAGGGAGTGACAGAGAGAGGGACAGAGAGAGGGAGTGAGAGAGAGAGAGACAGAGAGAGGGAGTGAGAGAGAGGGACAGAGAGAGGGAGTGAGAGAGAGAGGGACAGAGAGAGGGAGTGAGAGAGAGAGGGACAGAGAGAGGGAGAGAGAGAGAGAGACAGAGAGAGGGAGTGTGAGAGAGAGAGACAGAGAGAGGGAGTGAGATAGAGAGACAGAGAGAGGGAATGAGAGAGAGAGGGACAGAGAGAGGGAGAGAGAGAGAGAGAGACAGAGAGAGGGAGTGAGAGAGAGGGACAGAGAGACGGAGTGAGAGAGAGAGAGACAGAGAGAGGGAGTGAGAGAGAGAGGGACAGAGAGAGGGAATGAGAGAGAGAGAGACAGAGAGAGGGAGTGAGAGAGAGAGACAGAGAGAGGGAGTGAGAGAGATAGGGACTGAGAGAGGGAGTGAGAGAGAGAGGGACAGAGAGAGGGAGTGAGAGAGAGAGGGACAGAGAGAGGGAGTGAGAGAGAGAGACAGAGAGAGGGAGTGAGAGAGAGAGGGAGAAAGAGAGGGAGTGAGAGAGAGGGACAGAGAGAGGGAGTGAGAGAGAGGGACAGAGAGAGGGAGTGAGAGAGAGAGGGACAGAGAGAGGGAGTGAGAGAGAGAGACAGATAGAGGGAGTGAGAGAGAGAGGGACAGAGAGAGGGAGTGAGAGAAAGAGGGACAGAGAGAGGGAGTGAGAGAGAAAGGGACAGAGAGAGGGAGTGAGAGCGAGAGAGACAGAGAGAGGGGGTGCGAGAGAGGGACAGAGAGAGGGAGTGAGAGAGAGAGAGAGACAGAGAGAGGGAGTGAGAGAGCGAGAGACAGAGAGAGGGAGTGAGAGAGAGGGACAGAGAGAGGGAGTAAGAGAGAGAGGGACAGAGAGAGGGAGTGAGAGAGAGAGAGAGAGAGAGGGAGTGAGAGAGAGAGAGACAGAGAGAGGGAGTGAGAGAGAGGGACAGAGAGAGGGAGTAAGAGAGAGAGGGACAGAGAGAGGGAGTGAGAGAGAGAGAGAGAGAGAGGATGTGAGAGAGAGAGAGACAGAGAGAGGGAGTGAGAGAGAGAGGGACAGAGAGAGGGAGTGAGAGAGAGAGGGACAGAGAGAGGGAGTGAGAGAGAGAGGGACAGAGAGAGGGAGTGAGAGAGAGAGGGACAGAGAGAGGGAGTGAGAGAGAGGGACAGAGAGAGGGAGTGAGAGAGAGAGAGACAGAGAGAGGGAGTGACAGAGAGAGGGACAGAGAGAGGGAGTGAGAGAGAGAGAGACAGAGAGAGGGAGTGAGAGAGAGGGACAGAGAGAGGGAGTGAGAGAGAGAGGGACAGAGCGAGGGAGTGAGAGAGAGGAGGAGTGAGAGAGAGGGAGTGAGAGAGAGAGAGAGGGACAGAGAGAGGGAGTGAGAGAGAGAGGGACAGAGAGAGGGAGTGAGAGAGAGGGACAGAGAGAGGGAGTGAGAGAGAGGGACAGAGAGAGGGAGCGAGAGAGAGAGGGAAAGAGAGAGGGAGTGAGAGAGAGGGACAGAGAGAGGGAGTGAGAGAGATAGTGACAGAGAGAGGGAGTGAGAGAGAGAGGGACAGAGAGAGGGAAAAAGAGTGAGGGATAGAGAGAGGGAGTGAGAGAGAGAGAGGGACAGAGAGAGAGAGTGAGAGAGAGAGGGACAGAGAGAGGGAGTGAGAGAGAGAGGGACAGAGAGAGGGAAAAAGAGAGAGAGAGACAGAGAGAGGGAGTGAGAGAGAAAGGGAAGAGAGAGAGTGAGAGAGAGAGGAACAGAGAGAGGGAGTGAGAGAGAGAGGGACAGAGAGAGGGAGTGAGAGAGAGGGAAGAGAGAGGGAGTGAGAGAGAGCGAGGGACAGAGAGATGGAGTGAGAGAGTGAGGGACAGAGAGAGGGAGTGAGAGAGAGAGAGGGAGTGAGGGAGAGAGGGACAGAGTGAGGGAGTGAGAGAGAGAGAGACAGAGAGAGGGAGTGAGAGAGAGAAGGTCAGAGTGAGGGAGAGACTCTGTGTTCAGGGGGATAGAGGGTCAGAGTGAGGGAGAGACTCTGGGTTCAGGGGGAGAGAGGGTCAGAGTGAGGGAGAGACTCTGTGTTCAGGGGGAGAGAGGGTCAGAGTGAGGGAGAAACTCTGTGTTCAGGGGGAGATAGTGTCAGAGTGAGGGAGAGACACTGAGTTCAGGGGGAGAGAGGGTCAGAGTGAGGGAGAGACTCTGTGTTCAGGGGGAGAGAGGGTCAGAGAGAGGGGGAGACTCTGTGTTTAGGGGGAGAGAGGGTCAGAGTGAGGGAGAGACTCTGTGTTCAGGCGGAGAGAGGGTCACTGTGAGGGAGAGACTCTGGGTTCAGGGGGAGAGAGGGTCAGAGTGAGGGAGAGACTCTGTGTTCAGGGGGAGAGAGGGTCAGGGTGAGGGAGAGACTCTGTGTTCAGGGGGAGAGAGGGTCAGAGTGAGGGAGAGACTCTGTGTTCAGGGGGAGAGAGGGTCAGAGTGAGGGAGAAACTCTGTGTTCAGGGGGAGAGAGGGTCAGGGTGAGGGAGAGACTCTGTGTTCAGGGGGAGAGAGGGTCAGGGTGAGGGAGAGACTCTGTGTTCAGGGGGAGAGAGGGTCAGAGTGAGGGAGAGATTCTGTGTTCAGGGGGAGAGAGGGTCAGAGTGAGGGAGAGACACTGTGTTCAGGGGGAGAGAGGGTCAGAGTGAGGGAGAGACTCTGTGTTCAGGGGGAGAGAGGGTCAGAGTGAGGGAGAGACTCTGTGTTCAGGGGGAGAGAGGGTCAGAGTGAGGGAGAGACTCTGTGTTCAGGGGGAGAGAGGGTCAGAGTGAGGGAGAGACTCTGTGTTCAGGGGGAGAGGGTCAGGGTGAGGGAGAGACTCTGTGTTCAGGGGGAGAGAGGGTCAGAGTGAGGGAGAGACTCCGCGTTCACGGGGAGAGAGGGTCAGGGTGAGGGAGAGACTCAGCGTTCAGGGGGAGAGAGGGTCAGGGTGAGGGAGAGACTCTGTGTTCAGGGGGAGAGAGGGTCAGGGTGCGGGAGAGACTCTGTGTTCAGGGATAGAGAGGGTTAGGGTGAGGGACAGACTCTGTGTTCAGGGGGAGAGAGTGTCAGGCTGAGGGAGAGAATCTGTGTTCAGGGGAGAGAGGGTCAGGGTGAGGAAGAGACTCTGTGTTCAGTGGGAGAGAGGGTCAGAGTGAGGGAGATACACTGTGTTCAGGGGGAGAGTGAGTCAGAGTGAGGGGGAGACTCTGTGTTCAGGGGGAGATAGTGTCAGAGTGAGGGAGAGACACTGAGTTCAGGGGGAGAGAGGGTCAGAGTGAGGGAGAGACTCTGTGTTCAGGGGGAGAGAGGGTCAGAGTGAGGGGGAGACTCTGTGTTTAGGGGGAGAGAGGGTCAGAGTGAGGGAGAGACTCTGTGTTCAGGCGGAGAGAGGGTCACTGTGAGGGAGAGACTCTGAGTTCAGGGGGAGAGAGGATCAGAGTGAGGGGGAGACTCTGTGTTCAGGGGGAGAGAGGGTCAGAGTGAGGGAGAGACTCTGTGTTCAGGGGGAGAGAGGGTCAGAGTGAGGGAGAGACTCTGTGTTCACAGGGAGAGCGGATCAGAGTGAGGGAGAGACTCTGTGTTCAGGGGGAGAGAGGGTTAGAGTGAGGGAGAGACTCTGTGTTCAGGGGGGAGAGAGGGTCAGGGTGAGGGAGAGACTCTGTGTTCAGGGGGAGAGAGGGTTAGAGTGAGGGAGAGACTCTGTGTTCAGGGGGAGAGAGGGTCAGGGTGAGGGAGAGACTCTGTGTTCAGGGGGTGAGAGGGTCTGAGTGAGGGAGAGACTCTGTGTTCAGGGGGAGAGAGGGTCAGAGTGAGGGAGAGACTCTGTGTTCAGGGGGAGAGAGGGTCAGGGTGAGGGAGCGACTCTGTGTTCAGGGGGAGAGAGGGTCAGAGTGAGGGGGAGACTCTGTGTTCAGGGGGAGAGAGGGTCAGAGTGAGGGAGAGACTCTGTGTTCAGGGGGAGTGAGGGTCAGAGTGAGGGAGAGACTCTGTGTTCAGGGAGAGAGAGGGTCAGGGTGAGGGAGAGACTCTGTGTTCAGGGGGAGAGAGGGTCAGTTTGAGGGAGAGACTCTGTGTTCAGGGGGAGATAGGGTCAGAGTGAGGGAGAGATTCTGTGTTCAGGGGAAGAGAGGGTCAGAGTGAGGGAGAGACACTGTGTTCAGGGGGAGAGAGTGTCAGGGTGAGGGAGAGATTCTGTGTTCAGGGGGAGAGAGGGTCAGAGTGAGGGAGAGACTCTATGTTCAGGGGGAGAGAGTGTCAGAGTGAGGGAGAGACTCTGTGTTCAGGGGGAGACAGGGTCAGGGTGAGGGAGAGACTCTGTGTTCAGGGGGAGAGAGTGTCAGAGTGAGGGAGAGACTCTGTGTTCAGGGGGAGACAGGGTCAGGGTGAGGGAGAGAATCTGTGTTCAGGGGGAGAGAGTGTCAGAGTGAGGGAGAGACTCTGTGTTCAGGGGGAGAGAGGGTCAGCGTGAGGGAGAGACTCTGCATTCAGGGGGAGAGAGGGTGAGAGTGAGGGCGAGACATTGTGTTCAGAGCGAGAGAGGGTCAGAGTGAGGGAGAGACTCTGTGTTCACAGGGAGAGATGGACAGAGTGAGGGAGAGACTCTGTGTTCAGGCGGGAGTGAGGGTCAGAGTGAGGGAGAGACTCTGTGTTCAGGGGGAGAGAGGGTCAGAGTGCGGGAGAGACTCTGTGTTCAGGGGGAGAGAGGGTCAGAGTGAGGGAGAGACTCTGAGTTCAGGGGGAGAGAGGGTCAGAGAGGGGGAGAGTCTGCGTTCAGGGGGAGAGAGGGTCAGAGTGAGGGAGAGAATATGTGTTCAGGGGGAGAGAGGGTCAGAGTGAGGGAGAGACTCAGTGTTCAGGGGGAGAGAGTGTCAGAGTGAGGGAGAGACTCTGTGTTCAGGGGGAGAATGGGTCAGAGTGAGGGAGAGACTCTGTGTTCAGGGGGAGAGAGGGTCAGGGTGAGGGAGAGACTCTGTGTTCAGGGGGAGAGAGGGTCAGAGTGAGGGAGAGACTCTGTGTTCAGGGGAGAGAGGGTCAGAGTGAGGGAGAGACTCTGTGTTCAGGGGGGAGAGATTGTCACGGTGAGGGAGAGACTCTGTGTTCAGGGGGAGAGAGGGTCAGAGTGAGGGAGAGACACTGTGTTCAGGGGGAGAGAGGGTCAGAGTGAGGGAGAGAATCTGTGTTCAGGGGGAGAGAGGGTCAGAGTGAGGGAGAGACGCTGTGTTCAGGGGGAGAGAGGGTCAGAGTGAGGGAGAGACTCTGTGTTCAGGGGGAGAGAGGGTCAGAGTGAGGGAGAGACTCTGTGTTCAGGGGGAGAGATTGTCAAGGTGAGGGAAAGACTCTGTGTTCAGGAGGAGAGAGGGTCAGGGTGAGGGAGAGACTCTGTGTTCAGGGGGAGAGAGGGTCAGAGTGAGGGAGAGACTCTGTGTTCAGGGGGGAGAGATTGTCACGGTGAGGGAAAGACTCTGTGTTCAGGGGGAGAGAGGGTCAGAGTGAGGGAGAGACTCTGTGTTCAGGGGGAGAGAGGGTCAGAGTGAGGGAGAGACACTGTGTTCAGGGGGAGAGAGGGTCAGGGTGAGGGAGAGACTCTGTGTTCAGGGGGAGAGAGGGTCAGAGTGAGGGAGAGAATCTGTGTTCAGGGGGAGAGAGGGTCAGAGTGAGGGAGAGACGCTGGTTTCAGGGGGAGAGAGGGTCACAGTGAGGGAGAGACACTGTGTTCAGGGGGAGAGAGGGTCAGAGTGAGGGAGAAAATCTGTGTTCAGGGGGAGAGAGGGTCAGAGTGAGGGAGAGACTCTGTGTTCAGGGGGAGAGATTGTCAGGGTGAGGGAGAGACTCTGTGTTCAGGGGGAGAGAGGGTCAGAGTGAGGGAGAGACTCTGTGTTCAGGGGGAGAGAGGGTCAGAGTGAGGGAGAGACTCTGTGTTCAGGGTGAGAGAGGGTCAGAGTGAGGGAGAGACTTTGTGTTCAGGGGGAGAGAGTGTCAGGGTGAGGGAGAGATTCTGTGTTCAGGGGGAGAGAGGGTCAGAGTGAGGGAGAGACTCTGTGTTCAGGGGGAGAGAGGGTCAGAGTGAGGGAGAGACTCTGTGTTCAGGGGGAGAGAGTCTCAGAGTGAGGGAGAGACTCTGTGTTCAGGGGGAGACAGGGTCAGGGTGAGGGAGAGAATCTGTGTTCAGGGGGAGAGAGGGTCAGGGTGAGGGAGAGACTCTGTGTTCAGGGGGAGAGAGGGTCAGCGTGAGGGAGAGACTCTGTGTTCAGGGGGAGAGAGGGTCAGAGTGAGGGAGAGACTCTGTGTTCAGGGGAGAGAGGGTCAGAGTGAGGGATGAGACACTGTGTTCAGGGGGAGAGAGGTTCAGAGTGAGGGAGAGACTCTATGTTCAGGGGGAGACAGGGTCAGGGTGAGGGAGAGAATCTGTGTTCAGGGGGAGAGAGGGTCAGCGTGAGGGAGAGACTCTGCATTCAGGGGGAGAGAGGGTCAGAGTGAGGGAGAGACATTGTTTTCAGAGGGAGAGAGGGTCAGAGTTAGGGAGGGACTCTGTGTTCAGGCGGAGAGAGGGTCAGAGTGAGGGAGAGACTCTGTGTTCACAGGGAGAGAGGTTCAGAGTGAGGGAGAGACTCTGTGTTCACAGGGAGAGAGGGTCAGAGTGAGGGAGAGACTCTGTGTTCAGGCGGAGAGAGGGTCACTGTGAGGGAGAGACTCTGAGTTCAGGGGGAGAGAGGATCAGAGTGAGGGGGAGACTCTGTGTTCAGGGGGAGAGAGGGTCAGAGTGAGGGAGAGACTCTGTGTTCAGGGGGAGAGAGGTTCAGAGTGAGGGAGAGACTCTGTGTTCACAGGGAGAGAGGGTTAGAGTGAGGGAGAGACTCTGTGTTCAGGGGGGAGAGAGGGTCAGGTTGAGGGTGAGACTCTGTGTTCAGGGGGAGAGAGGGTCAGAGTGAGGGAGAGACTCTGTGTTCAGGGGGAGAGAGGGTCAGGGTGAGGGAGAGACTCTGTGTTGAGGGGGCGAGAGGGTCAGAGTGAGGGAGAGACTCTGTGTTCATGGGGAGAGAGCGTCAGAGTGAGGGAGAGACTCTGTGTTCAGGGGGAGAGAGGGTCAGAGTGAGGGAGAGACTCTGTGTTCAGGGGGAGAGAGGGTCAGAGTGAGGGAGAGACTCTGTGTTCAGGGGGAGAGAGTGTCAGGGTGAGGGAGAGATTCTGTGTTCAGGGGGAGAGAGGGTCAGAGTGAGGGAGAGACTCTGTGTTCAGGGGGAGAGAGGGTCAGAGTGAGGGAGAGACTCTGTGTTCAGGGGGAGAGAGGGTCAGAGTGAGGGAGAGACTCTGTGTTCAGGGGGAGAGAGGGTCAGAGTGAGGGAGAGACTCTGTGTTCAGGGGAGAGAGGGTCAGAGTGAGGGATGAGACACTGTGTTCAGGGGGAGAGATGGTCAGAGTGAGGGAGACACTATGTGTTTAGGGGGAGAGAGGGTCAGAGTGAGGGAGAGACTCTGTGTTCAGGGGGAGAGAGGGTCAGGGTGAGGGAGAGACTCTTTGTTCAGGGGGAGAGAGGGTCAGAGTGAGGGAGAGACTCTGTGTTCAGGGGAGAGAGGGTCAGAGTGAGGGATGAGACACTGTGTTCAGGGGGAGAGAGGTTCAGAGTGAGGGAGAGACTCTATGTTCAGGGGGAGACAGGGTCAGGGTGAGGGAGAGAATCTGTGTTCAGGGGGAGAGAGGGTCAGCGTGAGGGAGAGACTCTGCATTCAGGGGGAGAGAGGGTCAGAGTTAGGGAGGGACTCTGTGTTCAGGCAGAGAGAGGGTCAGAGTGAGGGAGAGACTCTGTGTTCAGGGGGGAGAGAGGGTCAGGGTGAGGGAGAGACTGTGTGTTCAGGGGGAGAGAGGGTCAGAGTGAGGGAGAGACTCTGTGTTCAGGGGGAGAGAGGGTCAGAGTGAGGGAGAGACTCTGTGTTCAGTGGGAGAGAGAGACAGAGTGAGGGAGAGACACTGTGTTCAGGGGGAGAGAGGGTCAGTTTGAGGGAGAGATTCTGTGTTCAAGGGAGAGAGGGTCAGGGTGAGGGAGAGACTGTGTATTCAGGGGGAGAGAGGGTCAGAGTGTGGGAGAGACTCTGTGTTCAGGGGGAGAGAGGGTCACAGTGAGGGAGAGACTCTATGATCTGGGGGAGAGAGAGTCAGAGTGAGGGAGAGACTCTGTGTTCAGGGGGAGAGAGGGTCAGAGTGTGGGAGAGACTCTGTGTTCAGGGGGAGAGAGGGACAGGGTGAGGGATAGACTCTGTGTTCAGGGGGAGAGAGGGTCAGGGTGAGGGAGAGACTCAGCGTTCAGGGGGAGAGAGGGTCAGGGTGAGGGAGAGACTCTGTGTTCAGGGGGAGACAGGGTCAGAGTAGGGAGAAACTCTGTGTTAATGGGGAGAGAGGGTCAGGGTGAGGGAGAGACTCTGTGATCAGGTGGAGAGAGGGTCAGAGTGAGGGAGAGACTCTGTGTTCAGGGGGAGAGAGGGTCAGAGTGAGGGAGAGACTCTGTGTTCAGGGGGAGAGAGGGTCAGGACGATGGAGAGACACTGTGTTCAGGGGGAGAGAGGGTCAGAGTGAGGGAGAGACTCTGTGCTCAGGGGGGAGACAGGGTCAGGGTGAGGGAGAGACTCTGTGTTCAGTGGGAGAGAGGGTCAGAGTGAGGGAGAGACGCTGTGTTCAGGGGAAGAGAATGTCAGAGTGAGGGAGAGACTCTGAGTTCAAGGGGAGAGACAGTCAGAGTGAGTGAGAGACTCTGTTCAGGGGTAGACAGGGTCAGAGTGAGGGAGAGACTTTGCGTTCAGGGGGAGAGAGGGTCAGAGTGAGGGAGAGACTCTGTGTTCAGGGGGAGAGAGGGTCAGAGTGAGGGGGAGACTCTGTGTTCAGGGGGAGAGAGAGTCAGAGTGAGGGAGAGACTCTGTGTTCAGGGGGAGACAGGGTCAGAGTAGGGAGAAACTCTGTGTTAATGGGGAGAGAGGGTCAGGGTGAGGGAGAGACTCTGTGATCAGGTGGAGAGAGGGTCAGAGTGAGGGAGAGACTCTGTGTTCAGGGGGAGAGAGGGTCAGAGTGAGGGAGAGACTCTGTGTTCAGGGGGAGAGAGGGTCAGGACGATGGAGAGACACTGTGTTCAGGGGGAGAGAGGGTCAGAGTGAGGGAGAGACTCTGTGCTCAGGGGGGAGACAAGGTCAGAGTGAGGGAGAGACGCTGTGTTCAGGGGAAGAGAATGTCAGAGTGAGGAGGAGACTCTGTGTTCAGGGGGAGAGAGGGTCAGAGTGGGGGAGAGACTCTGAGTTCAGGGGGAGAGACAGTCAGAGTGAGTGAGAGACTCTGTTCAGGGGTAGACAGGGTCAGAGTGAGGGAGAGACTTTGCGTTCAGGGGGAGAGAGGGTCAGAGTGAGGGAGAGACACTGTGTTCATCGGGAGAGAGTGTCAGATGAGGGAGAGACTATGTGTTCAGGGGGAGAGAGGGTCAGAGTGAGGGAGAGACTCTGTGTTCAGGGGGAGAGAGGGTCAGAGTGAGGGAGAGACACTGTGTTCATCGGGAGAGAGTGTCAGATGAGGGAGAGACTATGTGTTCAGGGGGAGAGAGGGTCAGAGTGAGGGAGAGAATCTGTGTTCAGGGGGAGAGAGGGTCAGGGTGAGGGGGAGACTCTGTGTTCAGGGGGAGAGAGGGTCAGAGTGAGGGAGAGAATCTGTTTTCAGGGGGAGAGAGGGTCAGAGTGAGGGAGAGACTCTGTGTTCAGGGGGAGAGAGGGTCAGAGTGAGGGAGAGACTCTGTGTTCAGGGGGAGAGAGGGTCAGAGTGAGGGAGAGAATCTGTGTTCAGGGGGAGAGAGTGTCAGAGTGAGGGAGAGACGCTGTGTTCAGGGGGAGAGAGGTTCAGGATGAGGGAGAGACTCTGCGTTCAGGGGGAGAGAGGGTCAGAGTGTGGGAGAGTCTCTGTGTTCAGGGGGAGAGAGGGTCAGGGTGTGGGAGAGTCTCTGTGTTCAGGGGGAGAGAGGGTCAGGGTGAGGGAGAGACTCTGTGTTCACAGGGAGAGAGGGTCAGGTTGAGGGAGAGTCTCTGTGTTCAGGTGGAGAGAGGGTCAGGGTGAGGGAGAGACTCTGTGTTCACAGGGAGAGAGGGTCAGGTTGAGGGAGAGTCTCTGTGTTCAGGTGGAGAGAGGGTCAGGGTGAGGGAGAGTCTCTGTGTTCAGGGGCAGAGAGTGTCAGAGTGAGGGAGAGACTCTGTGTTCAGGGGGAGAGAGGGTCAGGGTGAGGGAGAGACTCTGAGTTCGGGGGAGACAGGTTCAGAGTGAGGGAGAGACTATGTGTTCAGGGGGAGAGAGGGTCAGAGTGAGGGAGAGACTCTGTTTTCAGGGGGAGAGAGGGTCAGGGTGAGGGAGAGACTCTGAGTTCAGGGGGAGAGAGGATCAGGGTGTGGGAGAGACTCTGTGTTCAAGGGGAG
This sequence comes from Isurus oxyrinchus, assembly GCA_026770705.1. Classification (NCBI taxonomy): domain Eukaryota; kingdom Metazoa; phylum Chordata; class Chondrichthyes; order Lamniformes; family Lamnidae; genus Isurus; species Isurus oxyrinchus. The sequence goes on from JANJGN010003139.1 coordinate 17,427, forward strand.
AGAGGGTCAGAGTGAGGGAGAGACTATGTGTTCAGGGGGAGAGAGGGTCAGAGTGAGGGAGAGACTCTGTGTTCAGGGGGAAAGAGGGACAGAGTGAGGGAGAGACTCTGTTTTCAGGGTAGAGACGGTCAAGTGAGGGAGAGACTCTGTGTTCAGGGGGAGAGATGGACAGAGTGAGGGAGAGACTCTGTGTTCAGGGGGAGAGAGTGTCAGAGTGAGGGAGAGACTCTGTGTTCAGGGGGAGAGAGGGTCAGAGTGAGGGAGAGACTCTCTGTTCAGGGGGAGAGAGGGTCAGGGTGAGGGAGAGACTCTGTGTTCAGGGAGAGAGGGTCAGGGTGAGGGAGAGACTCTGTGTTCAGGGTGAGAGAGGGTCAGTGTGAGGGAGAGACTCTGTGTTTAGGGGGAGAGAGGGTCAGAGTGAGGGAGAGACTCTGTGTTCAGGGGGAGCGAGGGTCAGGGTGAGGGAGAGACTCTGTGTTCAGGGGGAGAGAGGGTCAGGGTGAGGGAGAGAATGTGTTCAGGGGGAGAGAGAGTCAGAGTGAGGGAGAGACACTGTCTTCAGGGGGAGAGGGGTCAGGGTGAGGGAGAGACTCTGTGTTCAGGGGGAGAGAGTGTCAGAGTGAGGGAGAGACTCTGTGTTCAGGGGTAGAGAGGGTCAGGAAGAGGGAGAGACTCTATGTTCAGGGGGAGAGAGGGTCAGAGTGAGGGAGAGACTCTGTGTTCAGGGGGAGAGAGGGTCAGGGTGAGGGAGAGACTCTGCATTCAGGGGGACAGAGGGTCAGAGTGAGGGAGAGACTCTGTGTTCAGGGGGAGAGAGGGTCAGGGTGAGGGAGAGACTCTGTCTTCAGGGGGAGAGAGGGTCAGAGTGAGGGAGAGACACTGTGTTCAGGGGGAGAGAGGGTCAGGGTGAAGGAGAGACTCTGTGTTCAGGGGGAGGGAGGGTCACAGTGAGGGAGAGACTCTGTGTTCAGGGGGAGAGAGGGTCAGGGTGAGGGAGAGACTCTGTGTTCAGGGGGAGAGAGGGTCAGGGTGAGGGACAGACTCTGTGTTCAGGGGGAGAGAGGGTCAGAGTGAGGGAGAGACTCTGAGTTCAGGGGGAGAGAGGATCAGGGTGAGGGAGAGACTCTGTGTTCAGGGGGAGAGAGGGTCAGAGTGAGGGAGAGACTCTGTGTTCAGGCGGAGAGAGGGTCAGAGTGAGGGAGAGACTCTGTGTTCAGGGGGAGAGAGGGTCAGAGTGAGGGAGAGACTCTGTGTTCAGGGGGAGAGAGGGTCAGAGTGAGGGAGAGACTCTGTGTTCAGGGGGAGGGATGGACAGAGTGAGGGAGAGAGTCTGTGTTCAGGGGGAGAGAGTGTCAGAGTGAGGGAGAGACTCTGTGTTCAGGGGGAGAGAGGGTCAGAGTGAGGGAGAGAATCTGTTTTCAGGGGGAGAGAGGGTCAGAGTGAGGGAGAGACTCTGTGTTCAGGGGGAGAGAGGGTCAGAGTGAGGGAGAGACTCTGTGTTCAGGGGGAGAGAGGGTCAGAGTGAGGGAGAGAATCTGTGTTCAGGGGGAGAGAGTGTCAGAGTGAGGGAGAGACGCTGTGTTCAGGGGGAGAGAGGTTCAGGATGAGGGAGAGACTCTGCGTTCAGGGGAGAGAGGGTCAGAGTGTGGGAGAGTCTCTGTGTTCAGGGGGAGAGAGGGTCAGGGTGTGGGAGAGTCTCTGTGTTCAGGGGGAGAGAGGGTCAGGGTGAGGGAGAGACTCTGTGTTCACAGGGAGAGAGGGTCAGGTTGAGGGAGAGTCTCTGTGTTCAGGTGGAGAGAGGGTCAGGGTGAGGGAGAGACTCTGTGTTCAGGGGCAGAGAGTGTCAGAGTGAGGGAGAGACTCTGTGTTCAGGGGGAGAGAGGGTCAGGGTGAGGGAGAGACTCTGAGTTCGGGGGAGACAGGGTCAGAGTGAGGGAGAGACTATGTGTTCAGGGGGAGAGAGGGTCAGAGTGAGGGAGAGACTCTGTGTTCAGGGGGGAGAGAGGGTCAGAGTGAGGGGGAGACTCTGTTTTCAGGGGGAGAGAGGGTCAGGGTGAGGGAGAGACTCTGAGTTCAGGGGGAGAGAGGATCAGGGTGTGGGAGAGACTCTGTGTTCAAGGGGAGAGAGGGTCAGAGTGAGGGAGAGACTCTGTGTTCAGGGGGAGAGAGGGTCAGAGTGAGGGAGAGACTCTGTGTTCAGGGGGAAAGAGGGACAGAGTGAGGGAGAGACTCTGTTTTCAGGGTAGAGACGGTCAAGTGAGGGAGAGACTCTGTGTTCAGGGGGAGAGATGGACAGAGTGAGGGAGAGACTCTGTGTTCAGGGGGAGAGAATGTCAGAGTGAGGGAGAGACTCTGTGTTCAGGGGGAGAGAGGGTCAGAGTGAGGGAGAGACTCTCTGTTCAGGGGGAGAGAGGGTCAGGGTGAGGGAGAGACTCTGTGTTCAGGGAGAGAGGGTCAGGGTGAGGGAGAGACTCTGTGTTCAGGGTGAGAGAGGGTCAGTGTGAGGGAGAGACTCTGTGTTTAGGGGGAGAGAGGGTCAGAGTGAGGGAGAGACTCTGTGTTCAGGGGGAGAGAGGGTCAGGGTGAGGGAGAGACTCTGTGTTCAGGGGGAGAGAGGGTCAGGGTGAGGGAGAGAATGTGTTCAGGGGGAGAGAGAGTCAGAGTGAGGGAGAGACACTGTCTTCAGGGGGAGAGGGGTCAGGGTGAGGGAGAGACTCTGTGTTCAGGGGGAGAGAGTGTCAGAGTGAGGGAGAGACTCTGTGTTCAGGGGTAGAGAGTGTCAGGAAGAGGGAGAGACTCTATGTTCAGGGGGAGAGAGGGTCAGAGTGAGGGAGAGACTCTGTGTTCAGGGGGAGAGAGGGTCAGGGTGAGGAGAGACTCTGTGTTCAGGGGGAGAGAGGGTCAGGGTGAGGGAGAGACTCTGTGTTCAGGGGGAGAGAGGGTCAGAGTGAGGGAGAGACTCTGTGTTCAGGGGGAGAGAGGGTCAGAGTGAGGGAGAGACTCTGCATTCAGGGGGACAGAGGGTCAGAGTGAGGGAGAGACTCTGTCTTCAGGGGGAGAGAGGGTCAGAGTGAGGGAGAGACACTGTGTTCAGGGGGAGAGAGGGTCAGGGTGAAGGAGAGACTCTGTGTTCAGGGGGAGGGAGGGTCACAGTGAGGGAGAGACTCTGTGTTCAGGGGGAGAGAGGGTCAGGGTGAGGGAGAGACTCTGTGTTCAGGGGGAGAGAGGGTCAGGGTGAGGGACAGACTCTGTGTTCAGGGGGAGAGAGGGTCAGAGTGAGGGAGAGACTCTGAGTTCAGGGGGAGAGAGGATCAGGGTGAGGGAGAGACTCTGTGTTCAGGGGGAGACAGGGTCAGAGTGAGGGAGAGACTCTGTGTTCAGGCGGAGAGAGGGTCAGAGTGAGGGAGAGACTCTGTGTTCAGGGGGAGAGAGGGTCAGAGTGAGGGAGAGACTCTGTGTTCAGGGGGAGAGAGGGTCAGAGTGAGGGAGAGACTCTGTGTTCAGGGGGAGAGATGGACAGAGTGAGGGAGAGAGTCTGTGTTCAGGGGGAGAGAGTGTCAAAGTGAGGGGAGAGACTCTGTGTTCAGGGGGAGAGAGGGTCAGAGTGAGGGAGAGACTCTCTGTTCAGGGGGAGAGAGGGTCAGGGTGAGGGAGAGACTCTGTGTTCAGGGAGAGAGGGTCAGGGTGAGGGAGAGACTCTGTGTTCAGGGTGAGAGAGGGTCAGTGTGAGGGAGAGACTCTGTGTTTAGGGGGAGGGAGGGTCAGGGTGAGGGAGAGACTCTGTGTTCAGGGGGAGAGAGGGTCAGGGTGAGGGAGAGACTCTGTGTTCAGGGGGAGAGAGGGTCAGGGTGAGGGAGAGAATGTGTTCAGGGGGAGAGAGAGTCAGAGTGAGGGAGAGACACTGTCTTCAGGGGGAGAGGGGTCAGGGTGAGGGAGAGACTCTGTGTTCAGTGGGAGAGAGTGTCAGAGTGAGGGAGAGACTCTGTGTTCAGGGGGAGAGAGGGTCAGAGTGAGGGAGATACTCTGCATTCAGGGGGAGAGAGGGTCAGAGTGAGGGAGAGACTCTGTGTTCAGGGGGAGAGGGGGTCAGAGTGAGGGAGAGACTCTGTGTTCAGGGGGAGAGAGGGTCAGAGTGAGGGAGAGACTCTGTGTTCAGGGGAGAGAGGGTCAGGGTGACGGAGAGACTCTGTTCAGGGGGAGAGAGGGTCAGAGTGAGGGAGAGACTCTGTGTTCAGGGGGAGAGAGGGTCAGAGTGAGGGAGAGATTCTGTGTTCAGGGGAGAGAGCGACAGATTGAGGGAGAGACTCTGTGTTCAGGGGGAGAGAGGGTCAGAGTGAGGGAGAGACTCTGTGTTCAGGGGGAGAGTGGGCCAGGGTGAGGGAGAGACTCTGTGTTCAGGGGGAGAGAGGGTCAGGTGAGGGAGAGACTCTGTGTTCAGGGTGGAGAGAGGGTCAGAGTGAGGGAGAGACTTTGTGTTCAGGGGGAGAGAGGGTTAGAATGAGGGAGAGACTCTGTGTTCAGGGGGAGAGAGGGCCAGGGTGAGGGAGAGACCCTGTGTTCAGGGGAGAGAGGGTCAGAATGAGGGAGAGACTCTTTGTTCAGGGGGAGAGAGGGTCAGAGAGAGGGAGAGACTCTTCGTTCGAGGGAGAGAGGGTCAGGGTGAGGGAGAGACTCTGTGTTCAGGGGGAGAGAGGGTCAGATTGAGGGAGAGACTCTGTGTTCAGTGGGAGAGAGGGTCAGAGTGAGGGAGAGACTCTGTGTTCAGGGGGAGAGAGAGTCAGAGTGAGGGAGAGACTCTGTGTTCAGGGGGAGAGAGGGTCAGGGTGAGGGTGAGACTGTGTGTTCAGGGGGAGAGAGTGTCAGGGTGAGGGAGAGACTCTGTGTTCAGGGGGAGAGAGGGTCAGAGTGAGGGAGAGACTCTGTGTTCAGGGGGAGAGAGGGTCAGAGTGAGGGAGAGACTCTGTGTTCAGGGGCAGAGAGGGTCAGAGTGAGGGAGAGAATCTGCGTTCGAGGGAGAGAGGGTCAGAGTGTGGGAGAGACTCTGTGTTCAGGGGGAGAGAGGGTCAGGGTGAAGATGAGACACTGTGTTCAGGGGGAGATATGGTCAGAGTGAGGGAGAGACTATGTGTTCAGGGGGAGAGAGGGTCAGAGTGAGGGAGAGACTCTGTGTTCAGGGGGAGAGAGGGACAGAGTGTGGGAGAGACTCTGTGTTCAGGGGGAGAGAGGGTCAGGGTGAGGGAGAGACTCTGTGTTCAGGGGGAGAGAGTGTCAGAGTGAGGGAGAGACTCTGTGTTCAGGGGGAGAGAGGGTCAGAGTGAGGGAGAGACTCTGCGTTCCGGGGGGAGAGTGTCAGTGTGAGGGAGAGACACTGTGTTCAGGGTTAGAGAGGGTCAGAGTGAGCGAGAGACTCTGTGTTCAGGGGGAGAGAGGGTCAGAGTGAGGGAGAGACTCTGTGTTCAGGGGGAGAGAGGGTCAGGGTGAGGGAGAGACTCTGTGTCAGGGGGAGAGAGGGTCAGAGTGAGGGAGAGACTCTGTGTTCAGGGGGAGAGAGGGTCAGAGTGAGGGAGAGACTCTGTGTTCAGGGGGAGAGAGGGTCAGGGTGAGGGAGAGACTCTGAGTTTAGGGGGAGAGAGGGTCAGGGTGAGGGAGAGACTCTGTGTTCAGGGGGGAGAGAGCGTCAGAGTGAGGGAGAGACTCTGTGTTCAGGAGGAGAGAGGGTCAGAGTGAGGGAGAGACTTTGTGTTCAGGGGGAGAGAGGGTCAGAGTTAGGGAGAGACTCTGTGTTCAGGGGGGAGAGAGGGTCAGAGTGAGAGAGAGACTCTGTGTTCAGGGGGAGAGAGGGTCAGAGTGAGGGAGATACTCTGTGTTCAGGGGGAGAGAGGGTCAGAGTGAGGGAGAGACTCTGTGTTCAGGGGGAGAGAGGGTCAGAGTGAGGGAGAGACTCTGTGTTCAGGGGGAGAGAGGGTCAGGGTGAGGGAGAGACTCTGAGTTTAGGGGGAGAGAGGGTCAGGGTGAGGGAGAGACTCTGTGTTCAGGGGGGAGAGAGCGTCAGAGTGAGGGAGAGACTCTGTGTTCAGGAGGAGAGAGGGTCAGAGTGAGGGAGAGACTTTGTGTTCAGGGGGAGAGAGGGTCAGAGTTAGGGAGAGACTCTGTGTTCAGGGGGGAGAGAGGGTCAGAGTGAGAGAGAGACTCTGTGTTCAGGGGGAGAGAGGGTCAGAGTGAGGGAGATACTCTGTGTTGAGGGGGAGAGAGGGTCAGAGTGAGGGAGAGACTCTGTGTTCACAGGGAGAGAGGGTTAGGGTGAGGGAGAGACTCTGTGTTCGGGGGGAGAGAGGTTCAGGGTGAAGGAGAGACTCTGTGTTCAGGGGGAGAGAGGGTCGGAGTGAGGGAGTGACTCTGTGTTCAGGGGGAGAGAGGGTCAGGGTGAGGGAGATACTCTGTGTTCACAGGGAGAGAGGATCAGAGTGAGGGAGATACTCTGTGTTCAGGGGGAGAGAGGGTCAGAGTGAGGGAGAGACTCTGTGTTCAGGGGAGAGAGGGTCAGAGTGAGGGAGAGACTCTGTGTTCAGGGGGAGAGAGGGTCAGGGTGACGGAGAGACTCTGTTCAGGGGGAGAGAGGGTCAGAGTGAGGGAGAGACTCTGTGTTCAGGGGGAGAGAGGGTCAGAGTGAGGGAGAGACTCTGTGTTCAGGGGGAGAGAATGACAGAGTGAGGGAGAGACTCTGTGTTCAGGGGGAGAGAGGGTCAGAGTGAGGGAGAGACTCTGTGTTCAGGGGGAGAGAGGGTCAGAGTGAGGGAGAGACTCTGTGTTCAGGGGGAGAGAGGGTCAGAGTGAGGGAGAGACTCTGTGTTCAGGGTGAGAGAGGGTCAGAGTGAGGGAGAGACTCTGTGTTCAGGGGAGAGAGGGTCAGAGTGAGGGAGAGACTCTGTGTTCAGGGGGAGAGAGGGTCAGGGTGACGGAGAGACTCTGTGTTCAGGGGGAGAGAGGGTCAGAGTGAGGGAGAGACTCTGTGTTCAGGGGGAGAGATGGTCAGGGTGAGGGAGAGACTCTGTGTTCAGGGGGAGAGAGGGTCAGAGTGAGGGAGAGACTCTGTGTTCAGGGGGAGAGAGGGTCAGGGTGACGGAGAGACTCTGTGTTCAGGGGGAGAGAGGGTCAGAGTGAGGGAGAGACTCTGTGTTCAGGGGGAGAGAATGACAGAGTGAGGGAGAGAGACTCTGTGTTCAGGGGGAGAGAGGGTCAGAGTGAGGGAGAGACTCTGTGTTCAGGGGGAGAGAGGGACAGAGTGAGGGAGAGACTCTGTGTTCAGGGGGAGAGAGGGTCAGGGTGAGGGAGAGACTCTGTGTTCAGGGGGAGACAGGGTCAGAGTGAGGGAGAGACTCTGTGTTCAGGGGGAGAGAGGGTCAGAGTGAAGGAGAGACTCTGCGTTCATGTGGGAGAGAGGGTCAGAGTGTGGGAGAGACTCTGAGTTCGGGGGGGAGAGAGGGTCAGGGTGAGGGAGAGACTCTGTGTTCGGGGGGAGAGAGGTTCAGGGTGAAGGAGAGACTCTGTGTTCAGGGGGAGAGAGGGTCAGAGTGAGGGAGTGACTCTGTGTTCAGGGGGAGAGAGGGTCAGGGTGAGGGAGATACTCTGTGTTCACAGGGAGAGAGGATCAGAGTGAGGGAGATACTCTGTGTTCAGGGGGAGAGAGGGTCAGAGTGAGGGAGAGACTCTGTGTTCAGGGGAGAGAGGGTCAGAGTGAGGGAGAGACTCTGTGTTCAGGGGGAGAGAGGGTCAGGGTGACGGAGAGACTCTGTTCAGGGGGAGAGAGGGTCAGAGTGAGGGAGAGACTCTCTGTTCAGGGGGAGAGAGGGTCAGAGTGAGGGAGAGACTCTGTGTTCAGTGGGAGGGAGGGTAGGGTGATGGAGAGACTCTGTGTTCAGGGGGAGAGAGGGTCAGAGTGAGGGAGAGACTCTGTGTTCAGGGGGAGAGAATGACAGAGTGAGGGAGAGACTCTGTGTTCAGGGGGAGAGAGGGTCAGAGTGAGGGAGAGACTCTGTGTTCAGGGGGAGAGAGGGTCAGAGTGAGGGAGAGACTCTGTGTTCAGGGGAGAGAGGGTCAGAGTGAGGGAGAGACTCTGTGTTCAGGGGGAGAGAGGGTCAGGGTGACGGAGAGACTCTGTGTTCAGGGGGAGAGAGGGTCAGAGTGAGGGAGAGACTCTGTGTTCAGGGGGAGAGATGGTCAGGGTGAGGGAGAGACTCTGTGTTCAGGGGGAGAGAGGGTCAGAGTGAGGGAGAGACTCTGTGTTCAGGGGGAGAGAGGGTCAGGGTGACGGAGAGACTCTGTGTTCAGTGGGAGAGAGGGTCAGAGTGAGGGAGAGACTCTGTGTTCAGGGGGAGAGAATGACAGAGTGAGGGAGAGACTCTGTGTTCAGGGGGAGAGAGGGTCAGAGTGAGGGAGAGACTCTGTGTTCAGGGGGAGAGAGGGACAGAGTGAGGGAGAGACTCTGTGTTCAGGGGGAGAGAGGGTCAGGGTGAGGGAGAGACTCTGTGTTCAGGGGGAGACAGGGTCAGAGTGAGGGAGAGACTCTGTGTTCAGGGGGAGAGAGGGTCAGGGTGACGGAGAGACTCTGTTCAGGGGGAGAGAGGGTCAGAGTGAGGGAGAGACTCTCTGTTCAGGGGGGAGAGAGGGTCAGAGTGAGGGAGAGACTCTGTGTTCAGTGGGAGGGAGGGTCAGGGTGATGGAGAGACTCTGTGTTCAGGGGGAGAGAGGGTCAGAGTGAGGGAGAGACTCTGTGTTCAGGGGGAGAGAATGACAGAGTGAGGGAGAGACTCTGTGTTCAGGGGGAGAGAGGGTCAGAGTGAGGGAGAGACTCTGTGTTCAGGGTGAGAGAGGGTCAGAGTGAGGGAGAGACTCTGTGTTCAGGGGAGAGAGGGTCAGAGTGAGGGAGAGACTCTGTGTTCAGGGGGAGAGAGGGTCAGGGTGACGGAGAGACTCTGTGTTCAGGGGGAGAGAGGGTCAGAGTGAGGGAGAGACTCTGTGTTCAGGGGGAGAGATGGTCAGGGTGAGGGAGAGACTCTGTGTTCAGGGGGAGAGAGGGTCAGAGTGAGGGAGAGACTCTGTGTTCAGGGGGAGAGAGGGTCAGGGTGACGGAGAGACTCTGTGTTCAGGGGGAGAGAGGGTCAGAGTGAGGGAGAGACTCTGTGTTCAGGGGGAGAGAATGACAGAGTGAGGGAGAGACTCTGTGTTCAGGGGGAGAGAGGGTCAGAGTGAGGGAGAGACTCTGTGTTCAGGGGGAGAGAGGGACAGAGTGAGGGAGAGACTCTGTGTTCAGGGGGAGAGAGGGTCAGGGTGAGGGAGAGACTCTGTGTTCAGGGGGAGACAGGGTCAGAGTGAGGGAGAGACTCTGTGTTCAGGGGGAGAGAGGGTCAGAGTGAAGGAGAGACTCTGCGTTCATGTGGGAGAGAGGGTCAGAGTGTGGGAGAGACTCTGAGTTCGGGGGGAGAGAGGGTCAGGGTGAGGGAGAGACTCTGTGTTCAGGGGGAGAGAGGGTCAGAGTGAGGGAGACTCTGTGTTCAGGGGTAGAGAGTTTCAGAGTGAGTGAGAGACTCTGTGTTCAGGGGGAGAGAGGGTCAGAGTGAGGGAGAGACTCTGTGTTCAGGGGGAGAGAGGGTCAGAGTGAGGGAGAGAATCTGTGTTCAGGGGGAGAGAGTGTCAGAGTGAGGGAGAGACTCTGTGTTCAGGGGGAGAGAGGGTCAGAGTGAGGGAGAGACTCTGTGTTCAGGGGGAGAGAGGGTCAGAGTGAGGGAGAGACTCTGTGTTCAGGGGGAGAGAGGGTCTGGGTGAGGGAGAGACTCTGTGTTCAGGGGGAGAGAGGATTAGAGTGAGGGATTGACTCTGTGTTCAGGGGGAGAGAGGGTCGGAGTGAGGGAGAGACTCTGTGTTCAGGGGGAGAGAGGGTTAGGGTGAGGGAGAGATTCTGTGTTCAGGGGGAGAGAGGGTCAGAGTGAGGGAGAGACTCTGTGTTCAGGGGGAGAGAGGGTCAGAGTGAGGGAGAGTGTCTGTGTTCAGGGGGAGAGAGTGACAGAGTGAGGGAGAGACTCTGTGTTCAGGGGGAGAGAGGGTCAGAGTGAGGGAGAGACTCTGTGTTCAGGGGGGAGAGAGGGTCAGGGTGAGGGAGAGACTCTGTGTTCAGGGGGAGAGAGGGTCAGAGGAAGGGAGAGACACTGTGTTCAGGGGGAGAGAGTGTCAGTGTGAGGGAGAGACTCTGTGTTCAGGGGAGGGAGGGTCAGAGTGAGGGAGAGACTCTGTGTTCAGGGGGAGAGAGGGTCAGAGTGAGGGAGAGACTCTGTGTTCAGGGGAGAGAGTGTCAGAGTGAGGGAGAGACTCTGTGTTCAGGGGGAGAGAGGGTCAGGGTGAGGGAGAGACTCTGTGTTCAGGGGAGAGAGGGTAAGAGTGAGGGAGAGACTCTGTGTTCAGGGGGAGAGAGGGTCAGGGTGAGGGAGAGACTTTGTGTTCAGGGGAGAGAGGGTCAGAGTGAGGGAGAGACTCTTTGTTCAGGGGGGGACAGGGTCAGAGTGAGGGAGAGACTCTGTATTCAGGGGGAGAGAGGGTCAGAGTGAGGGAGAGACTCTGTGTTCAGGGGGAGAGAGGGTCAGAGTGAGGGAGAGACTCTGTGTTCAGGGGGAGAGAGGGTCAGAGTGAGGGAGAGACTCTGTGTTCAGGGGAGAGAGGGTCAGAGTGAGGGAGAGACTCTGTGTTCAGGGGGAGAGAGGGTCAGAGTGAAGGAGAGACTCTGCGTTCAGGTGGGAGAGAGGGTCAGAGTGTGGGAGAGACTCTGATTTCGGGGGGAGAGAGGGTCAGGGTGAGGGAGAGACTCTGTGTTCAGGGGGAGAGAGGATCAGATTGAGGGAGACTCTGTGTTCAGGGATAGAGAGTTTCAGAGTGAGTGAGAGACTCTGTGTTCAGGGGGAGAGAGGGTCAGAGTGAGGGAGAGACTCTGTGTTCAGGGGGAGAGAGGGTCAGGGTGAGGGAGAGAGTCTGTGTTCAGGGGGAGAGAGTTTCAGAGTGTGGGAGAGACTCAGTGTTCGGGGAGAGAGGGTCAGAGTGAGGGAGAGACTCTCTGTTCAGGGGGAGAGAGGGTCAGAGTGAGGGAGAGACTCTGTGTTCAGGGGGAGAGAGGGTCAGGGTGAGGGAGAGACTCTGTGTTCAGGGGGAGAGAGGGTCACGGTGAGGGAGAGACTCTGTGTTCAGGGGGAGAGAAGGTCAGAGTGAGGGAGAGACTCTGTGTTCAGGGGGGAGAGAGGTTCAGGGTGAGGGAGAGACTCTGTGTTCAGGGGGAGAGAGGGTCAGAGTGAGGGAGAGACTCTGTGTTCAGGGGGAGAGAGGGTCAGGGTGAGGGAGAGACTCTGTGTTCAGGGTGAGAGAGGGTCAGAGTGAGGGAGAGACTCTGTGTTCAGGGGAGAGAGGGTCAGAGTGAGGGAGAGACTCTGTGTTCAGGGGGAGAGAGGGTCAGGGTGACGGAGAGACTCTGTGTTCAGGGGGAGAGAGGGTCAGAGTGAGGGAGAGACTCTGTGTTCAGGGGGAGAGATGGTCAGGGTGAGGGAGAGACTCTGTGTTCAGGGGGAGAGAGGGTCAGAGTGAGGGAGAGACTCTGTGTTCAGGGGCAGAGAGGGTCAGGGTGACGGAGAGACTCTGTGTTCAGGGGGAGAGAGGGTCAGAGTGAGGGAGAGACTCTGTGTTCAGGGGGAGAGAATGACAGAGTGAGGGAGAGACTCTGTGTTCAGGGGGAGAGAGGGTCAGAGTGAGGGAGAGACTCTGTGTTCAGGGGGAGAGAGGGACAGAGTGAGGGAGAGACTCTGTGTTCAGGGGGAGAGAGGGTCAGGGTGAGGGAGAGACTCTGTGTTCAGGGGGAGACAGGGTCAGAGTGAGGGAGAGACTCTGTGTTCAGGGGGAGAGAGGGTCAGAGTGAAGGAGAGACTCTGCGTTCATGTGGGAGAGAGGGTCAGAGTGTGGGAGAGACTCTGAGTTCGGGGGGAGAGAGGGTCAGGGTGAGGGAGAGACTCTGTGTTCGGGGGGAGAGAGGTTCAGGGTGAAGGAGAGACTCTGTGTTCAGGGGGAGAGAGGGTCAGAGTGAGGGAGTGACTCTGTGTTCAGGGGGAGAGAGGGTCAGGGTGAGGGAGATACTCTGTGTTCACAGGGAGAGAGGATCAGAGTGAGGGAGATACTCTGTGTTCAGGGGGAGAGAGGGTCAGAGTGAGGGAGAGACTCTGTGTTCAGGGGAGAGAGGGTCAGAGTGAGGGAGAGACTCTGTGTTCAGGGGGAGAGAGGGTCAGGGTGACGGAGAGACTCTGTTCAGGGGGAGAGAGGGTCAGAGTGAGGGAGAGACTCTGTGTTCAGGGGGAGAGAGGGTCAGAGTGAGGGAGAGACTCTGTGTTCAGTGGGAGAGAGGGTCAGGGTGATGGAGAGACTCTGTGTTCAGGGGGAGAGAGGGTCAGAGTGAGGGAGAGACTCTGTGTTCAGGGGGAGAGAATGACAGAGTGAGGGAGAGACTCTGTGTTCAGGGGGAGAGAGGGTCAGAGTGAGGGAGAGACTCTGTGTTCAGGGGGAGAGAGGGTCAGAGTGAGGGAGAGACTCTGTGTTCAGGGGGAGAGAGGGTCAGAGTGAGGGAGAGACTCTGTGTTCAGGGTGAGAGAGGGTCAGAGTGAGGGAGAGACTCTGTGTTCAGGGGAGAGAGGGTCAGAGTGAGGGAGAGACTCTGTGTTCAGGGGGAGAGAGGGTCAGGGTGACGGAGAGACTCTGTGTTCAGGGGGAGAGAGGGTCAGAGTGAGGGAGAGACTCTTTGTTCAGGGGGAGAGATGGTCAGGGTGAGGGAGAGACTCTGTGTTCAGGGGGAGAGAGGGTCAGAGTGAGGGAGAGACTCTGTGTTCAGGGGGAGAGAGGGTCAGGGTGACGGAGAGACTCTGTGTTCAGGGGGAGAGAGGGTCAGAGTGAGGGAGAGACTCTGTGTTCAGGGGGAGAGAATGACAGAGTGAGGGAGAGACTCTGTGTTCAGGATGAGAGAGGGTCAGAGTGAGGGAGAGACTCTGTGTTCAGGGGGAGAGAGGGACAGAGTGAGGGAGAGACTCTGTGTTCAGGGGGAGAGAGGGTCAGGGTGAGGGAGAGACTCTGTGTTCAGGGGGAGACAGGGTCAGAGTGAGGGAGAGACTCTGTGTTCAGGGGGAGAGAGGGTCAGAGTGAAGGAGAGACTCTGCGTTCATGTGGGAGAGAGGGTCAGAGTGTGGGAGAGACTCTGAGTTCGGGGGGAGAGAGGGTCAGGGTGAGGGAGAGACTCTGTGTTCAGGGGGAGAGAGGGTCAGAGTGAGGGAGACTCTGTGTTCAGGGGTAGAGAGTTTCAGAGTGAGTGAGAGACTCTGTGTTCAGGGGGAGAGAGGGTCAGAGTGAGGGAGAGACTCTGTGTTCAGGGGGAGAGAGGGTCAGAGTGAGGGAGAGACTCTGTGTTCAGGGGGAGAGAGGGTCAGAGTGAGGGAGAGAATCTGTGTTCAGGGGGAGAGAGTGTCAGAGTGAGGGAGAGACTCTGTGTTCAGGGGGAGAGAGGGTCAGAGTGAGGGAGAGACTCTGTGTTCAGGGGGAGAGAGGGTCAGAGTGAGGGAGAGACTCTGTGTTCAGGGGGAGAGAGGGTCTGGGTGAGGGAGAGACTCTGTGTTCAGGGGGAGAGAGGATTAGAGTGAGGGATTGACTCTGTGTTCAGGGGGAGAGAGGGTCGGAGTGAGGGAGAGACTCTGTGTTCAGGGGGAGAGAGGGTTAGGGTGAGGGAGAGATTCTGTGTTCAGGGGGAGAGAGGGTCAGAGTGAGGGAGAGACTCTGTGTTCAGGGGGAGAGAGGGTCAGAGTGAGGGAGAGTGTCTGTGTTCAGGGGAGAGAGGGTAAGAGTGAGGGAGAGACTCTGTGTTCAGGGGGAGAGAGGGTCAGGGTGAGGGAGAGACTTTGTGTTCAGGGGAGAGAGGGTCAGAGTGAGGGAGAGACTCTTTGTTCAGGGGGGGACAGGGTCAGAGTGAGGGAGAGACTCTGTATTCAGGGGGAGAGAGGGTCAGAGTGAGGGAGAGACTCTGTGTTCAGGGGGAGAGAGGGTCAGAGTGAGGGAGAGACTCTGTGTTCAGGGGGAGAGAGGGTCAGAGTGAGGGAGAGACTCTGTGTTCAGGGGAGAGAGGGTCAGAGTGAGGGAGAGACTCTGTGTTCAGGGGGAGAGAGGGTCAGAGTGAAGGAGAGACTCTGCGTTCAGGTGGGAGAGAGGGTCAGAGTGTGGGAGAGACTCTGATTTCGGGGGGAGAGAGGGTCAGGGTGAGGGAGAGACTCTGTGTTCAGGGGGAGAGAGGGTCAGATTGAGGGAGACTCTGTGTTCAGGGATAGAGAGTTTCAGAGTGAGTGAGAGACTCTGTGTTCAGGGGGAGAGAGGGTCAGAGTGAGGGAGAGACTCTGTGTTCAGGGGGAGAGAGGGTCAGGGTGAGGGAGAGAGTCTGTGTTCAGGGGGAGAGAGTTTCAGAGTGTGGGAGAGACTCAGTGTTCGGGGAGAGAGGGTCAGAGTGAGGGAGAGACTCTCTGTTCAGGGGGAGAGAGGGTCAGAGTGAGGGAGAGACTCTGTGTTCAGGGGGAGAGAGGGTCAGGGTGAGGGAGAGACTCTGTGTTCAGGGGGAGAGAGGGTCACGGTGAGGGAGAGACTCTGTGTTCAGGGGGAGAGAAGGTCAGAGTGAGGGAGAGACTCTGTGTTCAGGGGGGAGAGAGGTTCAGGGTGAGGGAGAGACTCTGTGTTCAGGGGGAGAGAGGGTCAGAGTGAGGGAGAGACTCTGTGTTCAGGGGGAGAGAGGGTCAGGGTGAGGGAGAGAGTCTGTGTTCAGGGGGAGAGAGTTACAGAGTGTGGGAGAGACTCAGTGTTCGGGGAGAGAGGGTCAGAGTGAGGGAGAGACTCTCTGTTCAGGGGGAGAGAGGGTCAGAGTGAGCGAGAGACTCTGTGTTCAGGGGGAGAGAGGGTCAGGGTGAGGGAGAGACTCTGTGTTCAGGGGGAGAGAGGTTCACGGTGAGGGAGAGACTCTGTGTTCAGGGGGAGAGAAGGTCAGAGTGAGGGAGAGACTCTGTGTTCAGGGGGGAGAGAGGTTCAGGGTGAGGGAGAGACTCTGTGTTCAGGGGGAGAGAGGGTCAGAGTGAGGGAGAGACTCTGTGTTCAGGGGGAGAGAGGGTCAGAGAGAGGGAGAGACTCTTCGTTCTTGGGAGAGAGGGTCAGGGTGATGGAGAGACTCTGTGTTCAGGGGGAGAGAGGGTCAGAGTGAGGGAGAGACTTTGTGTTCAGTGGGGAGAGAGGGTCAGGGTGAGGGAGAGACTCTGTGTTCAGGGGGAGAGAGGGTCAGAGTGAGGGAGAGACTCTGTTTTCAGGTGGAGAGAGGGTCAGAGAGAGGGAGAGACTCTTCGTTCGAGGGCGAGAGGGTCAGGGTGAGGGAGAGACTCTGTGTTCAGGGGGAGAGAGGGTCAGAGTGAGGGAGAGACTCTGTGTTCAGGGGGAGAGAGGGTCAGAGTGAGGGAGAGACTCTGTGTTCAGGGGGAGAGAGGTTCAGGGTGAGGGAGAGACTCTGTGTTCAGGGGGAGAGAGGGTCAGAGTGAGGGAGAGACTCTGTGTTCAGGGGGAGAGAGAGTCAGGGTGAGGGAGAGACTCTGTGTTCAGGGGGAGAGAGAGTCAGAGTGGGAGAGACTCTGTGTTCAGGGGGAGAGAGGGTCAGGGTGAGGGAGAGAATCTGTGTTCAGGGGGAGAGAGGGTCAGAGTGAGGGAGAGACTCTGTGTTCAGGGGGAGAGAGGGTCAGAGTGAGGGAGAGACTCTGTGTTCAGGGGGAGAGAGGGTCAGGGTGAGGGAGAGACTCTGTGTTCAGGGGGAGAGAGGGTCAGAGTGAGGGGGAGACTCTGTGTTTAGGGGGAGAGAGGGTCAGTTTGAGGGAGAGACTCTGTGTTCAGGGGGAGAGAGGGTCAGAGTGAGGGAGAGACACTGTGTTCAGGGGGAGAGAGGGTCAGGGTGAAGGAGAGACTCTGTGTTCAGGGGGAGGGAGGGTCACAGTGAGGGAGAGACTCTGTGTTCAGGGGGAGAGAGGGTCAGGGTGAGGGAGAGACTCTGTGTTCAGGGGGAGAGAGGGTCAGGGTGAGGGACAGACTCTGTGTTCAGGGGGAGAGAGGGTCAGAGTGAGGGAGAGACTCTGAGTTCAGGGGGAGAGAGGATCAGGGTGAGGGAGAGACTCTGTGTTCAGGGGGAGAGAGGGTCAGAGTGAGGGAGAGACTCTGTGTTCAGGCGGAGAGAGGGTCAGAGTGAGGGAGAGACTCTGTGTTCAGGGGGAGAGAGGGTCAGAGTGAGGGAGAGACTCTGTGTTCAGGGGGAGAGAGGGTCAGAGTGAGGGAGAGACTCTGTGTTCAGGGGGAGAGATGGACAGAGTGAGGGAGAGAGTCTGTGTTCAGGGGGAGAGAGTGTCAGAGTGAGGGAGAGACTCTGTGTTCAGGGGGAGAGAGGGTCAGAGTGAGGGAGAGACTCTCTGTTCAGGGGGAGAGAGGGTCAGGGTGAGGGAGAGACTCTGTGTTCAGGGAGAGAGGGTCAGGGTGAGGGAGAGACTCTGTGTTCAGGGTGAGAGAGGGTCAGTGTGAGGGAGAGACTCTGTGTTTAGGGGGAGGGAGGGTCAGTGTGAGGGAGAGACTCTGTGTTCAGGGGGAGAGAGGGTCAGGGTGAGGGAGAGACTCTGTGTTCAGGGGGAGATAGGGTCAGGGTGAGGGAGAGAATGTGTTCAGGGGGAGAGAGAGTCAGAGTGAGGGAGAGACACTGTCTTCAGGGGGAGAGGGGTCAGGGTGAGGGAGAGACTCTGTGTTCAGTGGGAGAGAGTGTCAGAGTGAGGGAGAGACTCTGTGTTCAGGGGTAGAGAGGGTCAGGAAGAGGGATAGACTCTGTGTTCAGGGGGAGAGAGGGTCAGAGTGAGGGAGAGACTCTGTGTTCAGGGGGAGAGAGGGTCAGGGTGAGGGAGAGACTCTGTGTTCAGGGGGAGAGAGGGTCAGGGTGAGGGAGAGACTCTGTGTTCAGGGGGAGAGAGGGTCAGAGTGAGGGAGAGACTCAATTTTCAGGGGGAGAGAGGGTCAGAGTGAGGGAGAGACTCTGCATTCAGGGGGACAGAGGGTCAGAGTGAGGGAGAGACTCTGTCTTCAGGGGGAGAGAGGGTCAGAGTGAGGGAGAGACACTGTGTTCAGGGGGAGAGAGGGTCAGGGTGAAGGAGAGACTCTGTGTTCAGGGGGAGGGAGGGTCACAGTGAGGGAGAGACTCTGTGTTCAGGGGGAGAGATGGTCAGGGTGAGGGAGAGACTCTGTGCTCAGGGGGAGAGAGGGTCAAAGTGAGGGAGAGACTCTGTGTTCAGGGGGAGAGAGGGTCAGGGTGAGGGAGAGACTCTGTGTTCAGGGGGAGAGAGGGTCAGGGTGAGGGACAGACTCTGTGTTCAGGGGGAGAGAGGGTCAGAGTGAGGGAGAGACTCTGAGTTCAGGGGGAGAGAGGGTCAGAGTGAGGGAGAGTCTCTGTGTTCAGGGGGAGAGAGTGACAGAGTGAGGGAGAGACTCTGTGTTCAGGGGGAGAGAGGGTCAGGGTGAGGGAGAGAATCTGTGTTCAGGGGGAGAGAGGGTCAGAGTGAGGGAGAGACTCTGTTCAGGGGGAGAGAGTGTCAGAGTGAGGGAGAGACTCTGTGTTCAGGGGGAGAGAGGATCAGAGTGAGGGAGAGACTCTGTGTTCAGGGTGAGAGAGAGTTAGAGTGAGGGAGAGACGCTGTGTTCAGGGGGAGAGAGGGTCATAGTGAGGGAGAGACTCTGTGTTCAGGGGGAGATTTGGTCTGAGTGAGGGAGAGACTCTGTGTTCAGGGGGAGAGAGGGTCAGAGTGAGGGAGAGACTCTGTGTTCAGGGGGAGAGAGGGTCAGAGTGAGGGAGAGATTCTGTGTTCAGGGGGAGAGAGCGACAGATTGAGGGAGAGACTCTGTGTTCAGGGGGAGAGAGGGTCAGAGTGAGGGAGAGACTCTGTGTTCAGGGGGAGAGTGGGCCAGGGTGAGGGAGAGACTCTGTGTTCAGGGGGAGAGAGGGTCAGGGTGAGGGAGAGACTCTGTGTTCAGGGTGGAGAGAGGGTCAGAGTGAGGGAGAGACTTTGTGTTCAGGGGGAGAGAGGGTTAGAATGAGGGAGAGACTCTGTGTTCAGGGGGAGAGAGGGCCAGGGTGAGGGAGAGACCCTGTGTTCAGGGGAGAGAGTGTCAGAATGAGGGAGAGACTCTGTGTTCAGGGGGAGAGAGGGTCAGAGAGAGGGAGAGACTCTTCGTTCGAGGGAGAGAGGGTCAGGGTGAGGGAGAGACTCTGTGTTCAGGGGGAGAGAGGGTCAGATTGAGGGAGAGACTCTGTGTTCAGTGGGAGAGAGGGTCAGAGTGAGGGAGAGACTCTGTGTTCAGGGGGAGAGAGAGTCAGAGTGAGGGAGAGACTCTGTGTTCAGGGGGAGAGAGGGTCAGGGTGAGGGTGAGACTGTGTGTTCAGGGGGAGAGAGTGTCAGGGTGAGGGAGAGACTCTGTGTTCAGGGGGAGAGAGGGTCAGAGTGAGGGAGAGACTCTGTGTTCAGGGGGAGAGAGGGTCAGAGTGAGGGAGAGACTCTGTGTTCAGGGGCAGAGAGGGTCAGAGTGAGGGAGAGAATCTGCGTTCGAGGGAGAGAGGGTCAGAGTGTGGGAGAGACTCTGTGTTCAGGGGGAGAGAGGGTCAGGGTGAAGATGAGACACTGTGTTCAGGGGGAGATATGGTCAGAGTGAGGGAGAGACTATGTGTTCAGGGGGAGAGAGGGTCAGGGTGAGGGAGAGACCCTGTGTTCAGGGGGAGAGAGGATCAGAGTGAGGGAGAGACTCTGTGTTCAGGGGGAGAGAGGGTCAGAGTGAGGGAGAGACTCTGTGTTCAGGGGGAGAGAGGGACAGAGTGTGGGAGAGACTCTGTGTTCAGGGGGAGAGAGGGTCAGGGTGAGGGAGAGACTCTGTGTTCAGGGGGAGAGAGTGTCAGAGTGAGGGAGAGACTCTGTGTTCAGGGGGAGAGAGGGTCAGAGTGAGGGAGAGACTCTGCGTTCCGGGGGGAGAGTGTCAGTGTGAGGGAGAGACACTGTGTTCAGGGTTAGAGAGGGTCAGAGTGAGCGAGAGACTCTGTGTTCAGGGGGAGAGAGGGTCAGAGTGAGGGAGAGACTCTGTGTTCAGGGGGAGAGAGGGTCAGGGTGAGGGAGAGACTCTGTGTCAGGGGGAGAGAGGGTCAGAGTGAGGGAGAGACTCTGTGTTCAGGGGGAGAGAGGGTCAGAGTGAGGGAGAGACTCTGTGTTCAGGGGGAGAGAGGGTCAGGGTGAGGGAGAGACTCTGAGTTTAGGGGGAGAGAGGGTCAGGGTGAGGGAGAGACTCTGTGTTCAGGGGGGAGAGAGGGTCAGAGTGAGGGAGAGACTCTGTGTTCAGGAGGAGAGAGTGTCAGAGTGAGGGAGAGACTCTGTGTTCAGGAGGAGAGAGGGTCAGAGTGAGGGAGAGACTTTGTGTTCAGGGGGAGAGAGGGTCAGAGTTAGGGAGAGACTCTGTGTTCAGGGGGGAGAGAGGGTCAGAGTGAGAGAGAGACTCTGTGTTCAGGGGGAGAGAGGGTCAGAGTGAGGGAGATACTCTGTGTTCAGGGGGAGAGAGGGTCAGAGTGAGGGAGAGACTCTGTGTTCAGGGGGAGAGAGGGTCAGAGTGAGGGAGAGACTCTGTGTTCAGGGGGAGAGAGGGTCAGGGTGAGGGAGAGACTCTGAGTTTAGGGGGAGAGAGGGTCAGGGTGAGGGAGAGACTCTGTGTTCAGGGGGGAGAGAGCGTCAGAGTGAGGGAGAGACTCTGTGTTCAGGAGGAGAGAGGGTCAGAGTGAGGGAGAGACTTTGTGTTCAGGGGGAGAGAGGGTCAGAGTGAGGGAGAGACTCTGTGTTCAGGGGGAGAGAGGGTCAGAGTGAGGGAGAGACTCTCTGTTCAGGGGGAGAGAGGGTCAGAGTTAGGGAGAGACTCTGTGTTCAGGGGGGAGAGAGGGTCAGAGTGAGAGAGAGACTCTGTGTTCAGGGGGAGAGAGGGTCAGAGTGAGGGAGATACTCTGTGTTCAGGGGGAGAGAGGGTCAGAGTGAGGGAGAGACTCTGTGTTCACAGGGAGAGAGGGTTAGGGTGAGGGAGAGACTCTGTGTTCGGGGGGAGAGAGGTTCAGGGTGAAGGAGAGACTCTGTGTTCAGGGGGAGAGAGGGTCAGAGTGAGGGAGTGACTCTGTGTTCAGGGGGAGAGAGGGTCAGGGTGAGGGAGATACTCTGTGTTCACAGGGAGAGAGGATCAGAGTGAGGGAGATACTCTGTGTTCAGGGGGAGAGAGGGTCAGAGTGAGGGAGAGACTCTGTGTTCAGGGGAGAGAGGGTCAGAGTGAGGGAGAGACTCTGTGTTCAGGGGGAGAGAGGGTCAGGGTGACGGAGAGACTCTGTTCAGGGGGAGAGAGGGTCAGAGTGAGGGAGAGACTCTGTGTTCAGGGGGAGAGAGGGTCAGAGTGAGGGAGAGACTCTGTGTTCAGTGGGAGAGAGGGTCAGGGTGATGGAGAGACTCTGTGTTCAGGGGGAGAGAGGGTCAGAGTGAGGGAGAGACTCTGTGTTCAGGGGGAGAGAATGACAGAGTGAGGGAGAGACTCTGTGTTCAGGGGGAGAGAGGGTCAGAGTGAGGGAGAGACTCTGTGTTCAGGGGGAGAGAGGGTCAGAGTGAGGGAGAGACTCTGTGTTCAGGGGGAGAGAGGGTCAGAGTGAGGGAGAGACTCTGTGTTCAGGGTGAGAGAGGGTCAGAGTGAGGGAGAGACTCTGTGTTCAGGGGAGAGAGGGTCAGAGTGAGGGAGAGACTCTGTGTTCAGGGGAGAGAGGGTCAGGGTGACGGAGAGACTCTGTGTTCAGGGGGAGAGAGGGTCAGAGTGAGGGAGAGACTCTGTGTTCAGGGGGAGAGATGGTCAGGGTGAGGGAGAGACTCTGTGTTCAGGGGGAGAGAGGGTCAGAGTGAGGGAGAGACTCTGTGTTCAGGGGGAGAGAGGGTCAGGGTGACGGAGAGACTCTGTGTTCAGGGGGAGAGAGGGTCAGAGTGAGGGAGAGACTCTGTGTTCAGGGGGAGAGAATGACAGAGTGAGGGAGAGACTCTGTGTTCAGGGGGGAGAGAGGGTCAGAGTGAGGGAGAGACTCTGTGTTCAGGGGGAGAGAGGGACAGAGTGAGGGAGAGACTCTGTGTTCAGGGGGAGAGAGGGTCAGGGTGAGGGAGAGACTCTGTGTTCAGGGGGAGACAGGGTCAGAGTGAGGGAGAGACTCTGTGTTCAGGGGGAGAGAGGGTCAGAGTGAAGGAGAGACTCTGCGTTCATGTGGGAGAGAGGGTCAGAGTGTGGGAGAGACTCTGAGTTCGGGGGGAGAGAGGGTCAGGGTGAGGGAGAGACTCTGTGTTCGGGGGGAGAGAGGTTCAGGGTGAAGGAGAGACTCTGTGTTCAGGGGGAGAGAGGGTCAGAGTGAGGGAGTGACTCTGTGTTCAGGGGGAGAGAGGGTCAGGGTGAGGGAGATACTCTGTGTTCACAGGGAGAGAGGATCAGAGTGAGGGAGATACTCTGTGTTCAGGGGGAGAGAGGGTCAGAGTGAGGGAGAGACTCTGTGTTCAGGGGAGAGAGGGTCAGAGTGAGGGAGAGACTCTGTGTTCAGGGGGAGAGAGGGTCAGGGTGACGGAGAGACTCTGTTCAGGGGGAGAGAGGGTCAGAGTGAGGGAGAGACTCTGTGTTCAGGGGGAGAGAGGGTCAGAGTGAGGGAGAGACTCTGTGTTCAGTGGGAGAGAGGGTCAGGGTGATGGAGAGACTCTGTGTTCAGGGGGAGAGAGGGTCAGAGTGAGGGAGAGACTCTGTGTTCAGGGGGAGAGAATGACAGAGTGAGGGAGAGACTCTGTGTTCAGGGGGAGAGAGGGTCAGAGTGAGGGAGAGACTCTGTGTTCAGGGGGAGAGAGGGTCAGAGTGAGGGAGAGACTCTGTGTTCAGGGGGAGAGAGGGTCAGAGTGAGGGAGAGACTCTGTGTTCAGGTTGAGAGAAGGTCAGAGTGAGGGAGAGACTCTGTGTTCAGGGGGAGAGAGGGTCAGGGTGACGGAGAGACTCTGTGTTCAGGGGGAGAGAGGGTCAGAGTGAGGGAGAGACTCTGTGTTCAGGGGGAGAGATGGTCAGGGTGAGGGAGAGACTCTGTGTTCAGGGGGAGAGAGGGTCAGAGTGAGGGAGAGACTCTGTGTTCAGGGGGAGAGAGGGTCAGGGTGACGGAGAGACTCTGTGTTCAGGGGGAGAGAGGGTCAGAGTGAGGGAGAGACTCTGTGTTCAGGGGGAGAGAATGACAGAGTGAGGGAGAGACTCTGTGTTCAGGGGGAGAGAGGGTCAGAGTGAGGGAGAGACTCTGTGTTCAGGGGGAGAGAGGGACAGAGTGAGGGAGAGACTCTGTGTTCAGGGGGAGAGAGGGTCAGGGTGAGGGAGAGACTCTGTGTTCAGGGGGGAGACAGGGTCAGAGTGAGGGAGAGACTCTGTGTTCAGGGGGAGAGAGGGTCAGAGTGACGGAGAGACTCTGCGTTCATGTGGGAGAGAGGGTCAGAGTGTGGGAGAGACTCTGAGTTCGGGGGGAGAGAGGGTCAGGGTGAGGGAGAGACTCTGTGTTCAGGGGGAGAGAGGGTCAGAGTGAGGGAGACTCTGTGTTCAGGGGTAGAGAGTTTCAGAGTGAGTGAGAGACTCTGTGTTCAGGGGGAGAGAGGGTCAGAGTGAGGGAGAGACTCTGTGTTCAGGGGGAGAGAGGGTCAGAGTGAGGGAGAGACTCTGTGTTCAGGGGGAGAGAGGGTCAGAGTGAGGGAGAGAATCTGTGTTCAGGGGGAGAGAGTGTCAGAGTGAGGGAGAGACTCTGTGTTCAGGGGGAGAGAGGGTCAGAGTGAGGGAGAGACTCTGTGTTCAGGGGGAGAGAGGGTCAGAGTGAGGGAGAGACTCTGTGTTCAGGGGGAGAGAGGGTCTGGGTGAGGGAGAGACTCTGTGTTCAGGGGGAGAGAGGATTAGAGTGAGGGATTGACTCTGTGTTCAGGGGGAGAGAGGGTCGGAGTGAGGGAGAGACTCTGTGTTCAGGGGGAGAGAGGGTTAGGGTGAGGGAGAGATTCTGTGTTCGGGGGAGAGAGGGTCAGAGTGAGGGAGAGACTCTGTGTTCAGGGGGAGAGAGGGTCAGAGTGAGGGAGAGACTGTGTGTTCAGGGGGAGAGAGAGTCAGAGTGGGAGAGACTCTGTGTTCAGGGGGAGAGAGGGTCAGAGTGAGGGAGAGTGTCTGTGTTCAGGGGGAGAGAGTGACAGAGTGAGGGAGAGACTCTGTGTTCAGGGGGGGAGAGAGGGTCAGGGTGAGGGAGAGACTCTGTGTTCAGGGGGAGAGAGGGTCAGAGGAAGGGAGAGACACTGTGTTCAGGGGGAGAGAGTGTCAGTGTGAGGGAGAGACTCTGTATTCAGGGGAGGGAGGGTCAGAGTGAGGGATAGACTCTGTGTTCAGGGGGAGAGAGGGTCAGAGTGAGGGAGAGACTCTGTGTTCAGGGGAGAGAGTGTCAGAGTGAGGGAGAGACTCTGTGTTCAGGGGGAGAGGGGGTCAGGGTGAGGGAGAGACTCTGTGTTCAGGGGAGAGAGGGTAAGAGTGAGGGAGAGACTCTGTGTTCAGGGGGAGAGAGGGTCAGGGTGAGGGAGAGACTTTGTGTTCAGGGGAGAGAGGGTCAGAGTGAGGGAGAGACTCTTTGTTCAGGGGGGGACAGGGTCAGAGTGAGGGAGAGACTCTGTATTCAGGGGGAGAGAGGGTCAGAGTGAGGGAGAGACTCTGTGTTCAGGGGGAGAGAGGGTCAGAGTGAGGGAGAGACTCTGTGTTCAGGGGGAGAGAGGGTCAGAGTGAGGGAGAGACTCTGTGTTCAGGGGAGAGAGGGTCAGAGTGAGGGAGAGACTCTGTGTTCAGGGGGGAGAGAGGGTCAGAGTGAAGGAGAGACTCTGCATTCAGGGGGACAGAGGGTCAGAGTGAGGGAGAGACTCTGTCTTCAGGGGGAGAGAGGGTCAGAGTGAGGGAGAGACACTGTGTTCAGGGGGAGAGAGGGTCAGGGTGAAGGAGAGACTCTGTGTTCAGGGGGAGGGAGGGTCACAGTGAGGGAGAGACTCTGTGTTCAGGGGGAGAGATGGTCAGGGTGAGGGAGAGACTCTGTGCTCAGGGGGAGAGAGGGTCAAAGTGAGGGAGAGACTCTGTGTTCAGGGGGAGAGAGGGTCAGGGTGAGGGAGAGACTCTGTGTTCAGGGGGAGAGAGGGTCAGGGTGAGGGACAGACTCTGTGTTCAGGGGGAGAGAGGGTCAGAGTGAGGGAGAGACTCTGAGTTCAGGGGGAGAGAGGGTCAGAGTGAGGGAGAGTCTCTGTGTTCAGGGGGAGAGAGTGACAGAGTGAGGGAGAGACTCTGTGTTCAGGGGGAGAGAGGGTCAGGGTGAGGGAGAGAATCTGTGTTCAGGGGAGAGAGAGGGTCAGAGTGAGGGAGAGACTCTGTTCAGGGGGAGAGAGTGTCAGAGTGAGGGAGAGACTCTGTGTTCAGGGGGGAGAGAGGATCAGAGTGAGGGAGAGACTCTGTGTTCAGGGTGAGAGAGAGTTAGAGTGAGGGAGAGACGCTGTGTTCAGGGGGAGAGAGGGTCATAGTGAGGGAGAGACTCTGTGTTCAGGGGGAGATTTGGTCTGAGTGAGGGAGAGACTCTGTGTTCAGGGGGAGAGAGGGTCAGAGTGAGGGAGAGACTCTGTGTTCAGGGGGAGAGAGGGTCAGAGTGAGGGAGAGATTCTGTGTTCAGGGGGAGAGAGCGACAGATTGAGGGAGAGACTCTGTGTTCAGGGGGAGAGAGGGTCAGAGTGAGGGAGAGACTCTGTGTTCAGGGGGAGAGTGGGCCAGGGTGAGGGAGAGACTCTGTGTTCAGGGGGAGAGAGGGTCAGGGTGAGGGAGAGACTCTGTGTTCAGGGTGGAGAGAGGGTCAGAGTGAGGGAGAGACTTTGTGTTCAGGGGGAGAGAGGGTTAGAATGAGGGAGAGACTCTGTGTTCAGGGGGAGAGAGGGCCAGGGTGAGGGAGAGACCCTGTGTTCAGGGGAGAGAGTGTCAGAATGAGGGAGAGACTCTGTGTTCAGGGGGAGAGAGGGTCAGAGAGAGGGAGAGACTCTTCGTTCGAGGGAGAGAGGGTCAGGGTGAGGGAGAGACTCTGTGTTCAGGGGGAGAGAGGGTCAGATTGAGGGAGAGACTCTGTGTTCAGTGGGAGAGAGGGTCAGAGTGAGGGAGAGACTCTGTGTTCAGGGGGAGAGAGAGTCAGAGTGAGGGAGAGACTCTGTGTTCAGGGGGAGAGAGGGTCAGGGTGAGGGTGAGACTGTGTGTTCAGGGGGAGAGAGTGTCAGGGTGAGGGAGAGACTCTGTGTTCAGGGGGAGAGAGGGTCAGAGTGAGGGAGAGACTCTGTGTTCAGGGGGAGAGAGGGTCAGAGTGAGGGAGAGACTCTGTGTTCAGGGGCAGAGAGGGTCAGAGTGAGGGAGAGAATCTGCGTTCGAGGGAGAGAGGGTCAGAGTGTGGGAGAGACTCTGTGTTCAGGGGGAGAGAGGGTCAGGGTGAAGATGAGACACTGTGTTCAGGGGGAGATATGGTCAGAGTGAGGGAGAGACTATGTGTTCAGGGGGAGAGAGGGTCAGGGTGAGGGAGAGACCCTGTGTTCAGGGGGAGAGAGGATCAGAGTGAGGGAGAGACTCTGTGTTCAGGGGGAGAGAGGGTCAGAGTGAGGGAGAGACTCTGTGTTCAGGGGGAGAGAGGGACAGAGTGTGGGAGAGACTCTGTGTTCAGGGGGAGAGAGGGTCAGGGTGAGGGAGAGACTCTGTGTTCAGGGGGAGAGAGTGTCAGAGTGAGGGAGAGACTCTGTGTTCAGGGGGAGAGAGGGTCAGAGTGAGGGAGAGACTCTGCGTTCCGGGGGGAGAGTGTCAGTGTGAGGGAGAGACACTGTGTTCAGGGTTAGAGAGGGTCAGAGTGAGCGAGAGACTCTGTGTTCAGGGGGAGAGAGGGTCAGAGTGAGGGAGAGACTCTGTGTTCAGGGGGAGAGAGGGTCAGGGTGAGGGAGAGACTCTGTGTCAGGGGGAGAGAGGGTCAGAGTGAGGGAGAGACTCTGTGTTCAGGGGGAGAGAGGGTCAGAGTGAGGGAGAGACTCTGTGTTCAGGGGGAGAGAGGGTCAGGGTGAGGGAGAGACTCTGAGTTTAGGGGGAGAGAGGGTCAGGGTGAGGGAGAGACTCTGTGTTCAGGGGGGAGAGAGGGTCAGAGTGAGGGAGAGACTCTGTGTTCAGGAGGAGAGAGTGTCAGAGTGAGGGAGAGACTCTGTGTTCAGGAGGAGAGAGGGTCAGAGTGAGGGAGAGACTTTGTGTTCAGGGGGAGAGAGGGTCAGAGTTAGGGAGAGACTCTGTGTTCAGGGGGGAGAGAGGGTCAGAGTGAGAGAGAGACTCTGTGTTCAGGGGGAGAGAGGGTCAGAGTGAGGGAGATACTCTGTGTTCAGGGGGAGAGAGGGTCAGAGTGAGGGAGAGACTCTGTGTTCAGGGGGAGAGAGGGTCAGAGTGAGGGAGAGACTCTGTGTTCAGGGGGAGAGAGGGTCAGGGTGAGGGAGAGACTCTGAGTTTAGGGGGAGAGAGGGTCAGGGTGAGGGAGAGACTCTGTGTTCAGGGGGGGAGAGAGCGTCAGAGTGAGGGAGAGACTCTGTGTTCAGGAGGAGAGAGGGTCAGAGTGAGGGAGAGACTTTGTGTTCAGGGGGAGAGAGGGTCAGAGTGAGGGAGAGACTCTGTGTTCAGGGGGAGAGAGGGTCAGAGTGAGGGAGAGACTCTCTGTTCAGGGGGAGAGAGGGTCAGAGTTAGGGAGAGACTCTGTGTTCAGGGGGGAGAGAGGGTCAGAGTGAGAGAGAGACTCTGTGTTCAGGGGGAGAGAGGGTCAGAGTGAGGGAGATACTCTGTGTTCAGGGGGAGAGAGGGTCAGAGTGAGGGAGAGACTCTGTGTTCACAGGGAGAGAGGGTTAGGGTGAGGGAGAGACTCTGTGTTCGGGGGGAGAGAGGTTCAGGGTGAAGGAGAGACTCTGTGTTCAGGGGGAGAGAGGGTCAGAGTGAGGGAGTGACTCTGTGTTCAGGGGGAGAGAGGGTCAGGGTGAGGGAGATACTCTGTGTTCACAGGGAGAGAGGATCAGAGTGAGGGAGATACTCTGTGTTCAGGGGGAGAGAGGGTCAGAGTGAGGGAGAGACTCTGTGTTCAGGGGAGAGAGGGTCAGAGTGAGGGAGAGACTCTGTGTTCAGGGGGAGAGAGGGTCAGGGTGACGGAGAGACTCTGTTCAGGGGGAGAGAGGGTCAGAGTGAGGGAGAGACTCTGTGTTCAGGGGGAGAGAGGGTCAGAGTGAGGGAGAGACTCTGTGTTCAGTGGGAGAGAGGGTCAGGGTGATGGAGAGACTCTGTGTTCAGGGGGAGAGAGGGTCAGAGTGAGGGAGAGACTCTGTGTTCAGGGGGAGAGAATGACAGAGTGAGGGAGAGACTCTGTGTTCAGGGGGAGAGAGGGTCAGAGTGAGGGAGAGACTCTGTGTTCAGGGGGAGAGAGGGTCAGAGTAGGGAGAGACTCTGTGTTCAGGGGGAGAGAGGGTCAGAGTGAGGGAGAGACTCTGTGTTCAGGGTGAGAGAGGGTCAGAGTGAGGGAGAGACTCTGTGTTCAGGGGAGAGAGGGTCAGAGTGAGGGAGAGACTCTGTGTTCAGGGGAGAGAGGGTCAGGGTGACGGAGAGACTCTGTGTTCAGGGGGAGAGAGGGTCAGAGTGAGGGAGAGACTCTGTGTTCAGGGGGAGAGATGGTCAGGGTGAGGGAGAGACTCTGTGTTCAGGGGGAGAGAGGGTCAGAGTGAGGGAGAGACTCTGTGTTCAGGGGGAGAGAGGGTCAGGGTGACGGAGAGACTCTGTGTTCAGGGGGAGAGAGGGTCAGAGTGAGGGAGAGACTCTGTGTTCAGGGGGAGAGAATGACAGAGTGAGGGAGAGACTCTGTGTTCAGGGGGAGAGAGGGTCAGAGTGAGGGAGAGACTCTGTGTTCAGGGGGAGAGAGGGACAGAGTGAGGGAGAGACTCTGTGTTCAGGGGGAGAGAGGGTCAGGGTGAGGGAGAGACTCTGTGTTCAGGGGGAGACAGGGTCAGAGTGAGGGAGAGACTCTGTGTTCAGGGGGAGAGAGGGTCAGAGTGAAGGAGAGACTCTGCGTTCATGTGGGAGAGAGGGTCAGAGTGTGGGAGAGACTCTGAGTTCGGGGGGAGAGAGGGTCAGGGTGAGGGAGAGACTCTGTGTTCGGGGGGAGAGAGGTTCAGGGTGAAGGAGAGACTCTGTGTTCAGGGGGAGAGAGGGTCAGAGTGAGGGAGTGACTCTGTGTTCAGGGGGAGAGAGGGTCAGGGTGAGGGAGATACTCTGTGTTCACAGGGAGAGAGGATCAGAGTGAGGGAGATACTCTGTGTTCAGGGGGAGAGAGGGTCAGAGTGAGGGAGAGACTCTGTGTTCAGGGGAGAGAGGGTCAGAGTGAGGGAGAGACTCTGTGTTCAGGGGGAGAGAGGGTCAGGGTGACGGAGAGACTCTGTTCAGGGGGAGAGAGGGTCAGAGTGAGGGAGAGACTCTGTGTTCAGGGGGAGAGAGGGTCAGAGTGAGGGAGAGACTCTGTGTTCAGTGGGAGAGAGGGTCAGGGTGATGGAGAGACTCTGTGTTCAGGGGGAGAGAGGGTCAGAGTGAGGGAGAGACTCTGTGTTCAGGGGGAGAGAATGACAGAGTGAGGGAGAGACTCTGTGTTCAGGGGGAGAGAGGGTCAGAGTGAGGGAGAGACTCTGTGTTCAGGGGGAGAGAGGGTCAGAGTGAGGGAGAGACTCTGTGTTCAGGGGGAGAGAGGGTCAGAGTGAGGGAGAGACTCTGTGTTCAGGTTGAGAGAAGGTCAGAGTGAGGGAGAGACTCTGTGTTCAGGGGGAGAGAGGGTCAGGGTGACGGAGAGACTCTGTGTTCAGGGGGAGAGAGGGTCAGAGTGAGGGAGAGACTCTGTGTTCAGGGGGAGAGATGGTCAGGGTGAGGGAGAGACTCTGTGTTCAGGGGGAGAGAGGGTCAGAGTGAGGGAGAGACTCTGTGTTCAGGGGGAGAGAGGGTCAGGGTGACGGAGAGACTCTGTGTTCAGGGGGAGAGAGGGTCAGAGTGAGGGAGAGACTCTGTGTTCAGGGGGAGAGAATGACAGAGTGAGGGAGAGACTCTGTGTTCAGGGGGAGAGAGGGTCAGAGTGAGGGAGAGACTCTGTGTTCAGGGGGAGAGAGGGACAGAGTGAGGGAGAGACTCTGTGTTCAGGGGGGAGAGAGGGTCAGGGTGAGGGAGAGACTCTGTGTTCAGGGGGAGACAGGGTCAGAGTGAGGGAGAGACTCTGTGTTCAGGGGGAGAGAGGGTCAGAGTGACGGAGAGACTCTGCGTTCATGTGGGAGAGAGGGTCAGAGTGTGGGAGAGACTCTGAGTTCGGGGGGAGAGAGGGTCAGGGTGAGGGAGAGACTCTGTGTTCAGGGGGAGAGAGGGTCAGAGTGAGGGAGACTCTGTGTTCAGGGGTAGAGAGTTTCAGAGTGAGTGAGAGACTCTGTGTTCAGGGGGAGAGAGGGTCAGAGTGAGGGAGAGACTCTGTGTTCAGGGGGAGAGAGGGTCAGAGTGAGGGAGAGACTCTGTGTTCAGGGGGAGAGAGGGTCAGAGTGAGGGAGAGAATCTGTGTTCAGGGGGGAGAGAGTGTCAGAGTGAGGGAGAGACTCTGTGTTCAGGGGGAGAGAGGGTCAGAGTGAGGGAGAGACTCTGTGTTCAGGGGGAGAGAGGGTCAGAGTGAGGGAGAGACTCTGTGTTCAGGGGGAGAGAGGGTCTGGGTGAGGGAGAGACTCTGTGTTCAGGGGGAGAGAGGATTAGAGTGAGGGATTGACTCTGTGTTCAGGGGGAGAGAGGGTCGGAGTGAGGGAGAGACTCTGTGTTCAGGGGGAGAGAGGGTTAGGGTGAGGGAGAGATTCTGTGTTCGGGGGAGAGAGGGTCAGAGTGAGGGAGAGACTCTGTGTTCAGGGGGAGAGAGGGTCAGAGTGAGGGAGAGACTGTGTGTTCAGGGGGAGAGAGAGTCAGAGTGGGAGAGACTCTGTGTTCAGGGGGAGAGAGGGTCAGAGTGAGGGAGAGTGTCTGTGTTCAGGGGGAGAGAGTGACAGAGTGAGGGAGAGACTCTGTGTTCAGGGGGGAGAGAGGGTCAGGGTGAGGGAGAGACTCTGTGTTCAGGGGGAGAGAGGGTCAGAGGAAGGGAGAGACACTGTGTTCAGGGGGAGAGAGTGTCAGTGTGAGGGAGAGACTCTGTATTCAGGGGAGGGAGGGTCAGAGTGAGGGATAGACTCTGTGTTCAGGGGGAGAGAGGGTCAGAGTGAGGGAGAGACTCTGTGTTCAGGGGAGAGAGTGTCAGAGTGAGGGAGAGACTCTGTGTTCAGGGGGAGAGGGGGTCAGGGTGAGGGAGAGACTCTGTGTTCAGGGGAGAGAGGGTAAGAGTGAGGGAGAGACTCTGTGTTCAGGGGGAGAGAGGGTCAGGGTGAGGGAGAGACTTTGTGTTCAGGGGAGAGAGGGTCAGAGTGAGGGAGAGACTCTTTGTTCAGGGGGGGACAGGGTCAGAGTGAGGGAGAGACTCTGTATTCAGGGGGAGAGAGGGTCAGAGTGAGGGAGAGACTCTGTGTTCAGGGGGAGAGAGGGTCAGAGTGAGGGAGAGACTCTGTGTTCAGGGGGAGAGAGGGTCAGAGTGAGGGAGAGACTCTGTGTTCAGGGGAGAGAGGGTCAGAGTGAGGGAGAGACTCTGTGTTCAGGGGGAGAGAGGGTCAGAGTGAAGGAGAGACTCTGCGTTCAGGTGGGAGAGAGGGTCAGAGTGTGGGAGAGACTCTGATTTCGGGGGGAGAGAGGGTCAGGGTGAGGGAGAGACTCTGTGTTCAGGGGGAGAGAGGGTCAGAGTGAGGGAGACTCTGTGTTCAGGGATAGAGAGTTTCAGAGTGAGTGAGAGACTCTGTGTTCAGGGGGAGAGAGGGTCAGAGTGAGGGAGAGACTCTGTGTTCAGGGGGAGAGAGGGTCAGAGTGAGGGAGAGACTCTGTGTTCAGGGGGAGAGAGTTTCAGAGTGTGGGAGAGACTCAGTGTTCGGGGAGAGAGGGTCAGAGTGAGGGAGAGACTCTCTGTTCAGGGGGAGAGAGGGTCAGAGTGAGGGAGAGACTCTGTGTTCAGGGGGAGAGAGGGTCAGGGTGAGGGAGAGACTCTGTGTTCAGGGGGAGAGAGGGTCACGGTGAGGGAGAGACTCTGTGTTCAGGGGGAGAGAAGGTCAGAGTGAGGGAGAGACTCTGTGTTCAGGGGGGAGAGAGGTTCAGGGTGAGGGAGAGACTCTGTGTTCAGGGGGAGAGAGGGTCAGAGTGAGGGAGAGACTCTGTGTTCAGGGGGAGAGAGGGTCAGGGTGAGGGAGAGAGTCTGTGTTCAGGGGGAGAGAGTTACAGAGTGTGGGAGAGACTCAGTGTTCGGGGAGAGAGGGTCAGAGTGAGGGAGAGACTCTCTGTTCAGGGGGAGAGAGGGTCAGAGTGAGCGAGAGACTCTGTGTTCAGGGGGAGAGAGGGTCAGGGTGAGGGAGAGACTCTGTGTTCAGGGGGAGAGAGGTTCACGGTGAGGGAGAGACTCTGTGTTCAGGGGGAGAGAAGGTCAGAGTGAGGGAGAGACTCTGTGTTCAGGGGGGAGAGAGGTTCAGGGTGAGGGAGAGACTCTGTGTTCAGGGGGAGAGAGGGTCAGAGTGAGGGAGAGACTCTGTGTTCAGGGGGAGAGAGGGTCAGAGAGAGGGAGAGACTCTTCGTTCTTGGGAGAGAGGGTCAGGGTGATGGAGAGACTCTGTGTTCAGGGGGAGAGAGGGTCAGAGTGAGGGAGAGACTTTGTGTTCAGTGGGGAGAGAGGGTCAGGGTGAGGGAGAGACTCTGTGTTCAGGGGGAGAGAGGGTCAGAGTGAGGGAGAGACTCTGTTTTCAGGGGGAGAGAGGGTCAGAGAGAGGGAGAGACTCTTCGTTCGAGGGCGAGAGGGTCAGGGTGAGGGAGAGACTCTGTGTTCAGGGGGAGAGAGGGTCAGAGTGAGGGAGAGACTCTGTGTTCAGGGGGAGAGAGGGTCAGAGTGAGGGAGAGACTCTGTGTTCAGGGGGAGAGAGGTTCAGGGTGAGGGAGAGACTCTGTGTTCAGGGGGAGAGAGGGTCAGAGTGAGGGAGAGACTCTGTGTTCAGGGGGGAGAGAGAGTCAGGGTGAGGGAGAGACTCTGTGTTCAGGGGGAGAGAGAGTCAGAGTGGGAGAGACTCTGTGTTCAGGGGGAGAGAGGGTCAGGGTGAGGGAGAGAATCTGTGTTCAGGGGGAGAGAGGGTCAGAGTGAGGGAGAGACTCTGTGTTCAGGGGGAGAGAGGGTCAGAGTGAGGGAGAGACTCTGTGTTCAGGGGGAGAGAGGGTCAGGGTGAGGGAGAGACTCTGTGTTCAGGGGGGAGAGAGGGTCAGAGTGAGGGGGAGACTCTGTGTTTAGGGGGAGAGAGGGTCAGTTTGAGGGAGAGACTCTGTGTTCAGGGGGAGAGAGGGTCAGAGTGAGGGAGAGACACTGTGTTCAGGGGGAGAGAGTGTCAGCGTGAGGGAGAGACTCTGTGTTCAGGGGGAGAGAGGGTCAGTTTGAGGGAGAGACTCTGTGTTCAGGGGGAGAGAGGGTCAGAGTGAGGGAGAGACTCTGTGTTCAGGGGGAGAGAGGGTCAGAGTGAGGGAGAGTCTCTGTGTTCAGGGGAGAGAGGGTCAGAGTGAGGGAGAGACTCTGTGTTCAGGGGGAGAGAGGGTCAGAGTGAGGGAGAGACTCTGTGTTCACGGCGAGAGAGGGTCAGTCTGATGGAGTGAGAGAGAGGGAGTGAGAAATAGGGACAGAGAGTCGGAGTGAGAGAGCGAGACAGAGAGAGGGAGTAAGAGAGAGATGGACAGAGAGAGGGAGTGTGAGAGAGAGAGGGACAGAGAGAGGGAGTGTGAGAGAGAGAGGGACAGAGAGAGGGAGTGAGAGAGAGAGGGACAGAGAGACGGAGTGAGAGAGAGAGGGAAAGAGAGAGGGAG
>JANJGN010003140.1:15000-17500 GCA_026770705.1 Isurus oxyrinchus
TCTTTCCTTATGTGTATCTCTCTCTTTCTCTCTCTGTCTCTCTCTCTCTCTCTCTGTCTCTCGTTGTCTCTCTCTGTCTCCCTCCTGTCTGTCTCTCTCTCCCTCTCTCTCACTGTCTCTCTCTCTGTCTCTCTCTGTCTGTCTCTCTGTCTCGGTCTCTCACTGTCTCTGTCTCTCTCACTGTCTCTCTCTCTGTCTGTCTCTGTCTCTATTTCTCTCTCTCTGTACTTCTCTGACTCTTTCCCTATGTGTATCTCTCTCTTTCTCTCTCTGTCTCTCTCTCTCTCTCTCTCTGTCTCTCGCTGTCTCTCTCTGTCTCCCTCCTGTCTGTCTCTCTCTCTCCCTCTCTCTCACTGTCTCTCTCTCTGTCTCTCTCTCTATCTCTCAGTGTATCTCTCTCTATCTCTCCCTCTCTATCTGTCTCAACTGTCTATCTCTATATGTCTCTCTCTCCCTGTCTCTCTTCCTGTCTCTGTCTCTCTCTGTCTCTCTCCTCTGTCTCTCTCTATCTGTCTGTCTCTGTCTCTCTGTCTCTGTCTGTCTGTCTGTCTCTCTGTGTCTCTGACTCTCTCTCTGTCTCTCTCTCTGTCTCTCTCTCTCACTGTCTCTTTCTCTGTCTGTCTCTCTCTGTCTCTGTCTCTATTTCTCTCTCTCTGTCTCTGTCTCTCTCTGTCTGTCCCTCACTGTCTCTGTCTCTGTCTCTCTCTGTATCTCTCTGACTCTTTCCCTATGTGTATCGCTCTCTCTCTGTCTGTCTCTCTCTCTGTCTCTCTCTCTCTGTCTATCTCTCTCTCTGTCTGTCTTTCTCTGTCTCTGTCACTCACTGTCTCTCTCTGTCTGTCTCTCTCTCTCTGTCTCTCTCTGTCTGTCTTTGTCTCTGTCTGTCTCTGTCTCTATTTCTCTCTCTCTGTGTGTCACTCTCTCTGTTTCTCTCTGTCGCTGTCTCTCATTGTCTCTGTCTCTCATTGTCTCTGTCTCTCATTGTCTCTCATTGTCTCTCTCTGTCTCTCTGCCTCTCTCTGTATCTCTCTGACTCTTTCCCTATGTGTATTTCTCTCTTTTCGCTCTCTCCCTCTCTGTCTCTCTCTCTGTCTCTCGCTACCACTGTCTCTCTCTGTCTCTCTCTCTGTCTCTCTCTCTGTCACTCTCTCTGTCTCTCTCTGTCTCTATTTCTCTCTCTGTCACTCACTGTCACTGCCTAACATTGTCTCTTTCTGTCTCTCTCTCTCTCTGTCTCTCTCTATCTCTCTCTCTATCTCTATCTGTCTCTCTGTATCTGTCTCTCTCCTCTGTCTCTCTCCTCTGTCTCTCTCTGTCTCTCTGTCTCTGTCTGTCTGTCTCTCACTGTCTCTGTCTGTCTGTCTCTCTCTGTCTCTCTCTCTCTGTCTCTCTCTCTGTCTATCTCTCTCACTGTCTCTCTCTCTCTCTGTCTATCTCTCTCACTCTCTCTCTCTCTCTCTGTATCTCTCTGACTCTTTCCCTATGTGTATCTCTCTCTCTCTCTCTGTGTCTCTCTCTGTGTCTCTCTCTGTGTCTCTCTCTATGTCTCTCTCTATGTCTCTCTCTATGTCTCTCTCTCTCTCTCAGTATCTCTCTGACTCTTTCCCTATGTGTATCTCTCTCTCTTTTCTCTCTCTGTCTCTGTCTCTCGCTGTCTCTGTCTCTCGCTGTCTCTGTCTCTCGTTGTCACTTGCTGTCTCTCTCTGTCTCTCTCTCGGTCTCTCTCTGTCTGTCTCTCTGTCTCGGTCTCTCACTGTCTCTGTCTCTCTCACTATCTCTCTCTCTGTCTGTCTCTGTCTCTATTTCTCTCTCTCTGTACCTCTCTGACTCTCTGTCTATCTCTCTGTCTCTCTCTCTCTCTCTGTCTATCTCTCTCACTCTCTCTCTCTCTGACTCTTTCCCTATGTGTATCTCTCTCTCTCTCTCTCTGTCTCTCTCTCTGTGTCTCTCTCTGTGTCTCTCTCTGTGTCTCTCTCCTCTGTCTCTCTCCTCTGTCTCTCTCTGTCTCTCTGTCTCTGTCTGTCTGTCTCTCTCTGTCTATCTCTCTCACTCTCTCTCTCTCTCTCTCTCTCTCTCTCTGTATCTCTCTGAATCTTTCCCTATGTGTATCTCTCTCTCTGTCTCTCTCTCTCTCTGTCTCTGTCTCTGTCTCTCTCTCTCTCTCTCTCTGTATCTCTCTGAATCTTTCCCTATGTGTATCTCTCTCTCTCTGTCTGTCTCTCTCTCTGTCTGTCTCTCACTGTCTCTCACTGTCTCTCTCTGTCTCTCTCTGTATCTGCCTCTCTCTCTGCCTCTCTCTCTCTCTGTGTATCTCTTTGACTCTTTCCCTATGTGTATCTCTGTCTCTTTTCTCTCTCTCTGTCTCTCTCTCTGTCTCTCGCTGTCACTGGGTCTCACTGTCTCACTCTGTCTCTCTCTGTGTGTCTCTGTCTATCTCTATCTATCTCTCTCTCAGTCTCTGTCTCTCTCTGTCTCTCACTGTCTCTGTCTCTGTCTCTCT
>JANJGN010003141.1:0-50646 GCA_026770705.1 Isurus oxyrinchus
CTGCTTGACAGTCTCACTGACCCCTCTCTCACTGACCCCCACTCTCACTGACCCCCACTCTCACTGACCCCCTCTCTCACTGACCCCACTCTCACTGACCCCTCTCTCACTGACCCCCTCTCTCACTGACCCCCTCTCTCACTGACCCCTTCTCTCACTGACCCCTTCTCTCACTGACCCCCACTCTCACTGACCCCACTCTCACTGACCCACTCTCACTGACCCCTCTCTCACTGACCCCCTCTCCCCCATTCTCGCTGACACCCCTCTCCCCCTCTCTCACTGACCCCCTCTCTCACTGACCCCTCTCTCACTGACCCCCTCTCTCACTGACCCCCTCTCTCACTGACCCCCTTTCTCACTGACACCCTGTTCCCCCCTCTCTCACCGACCCCCTCTCTCACCGACCCCCTCTCTCACTGACCCCTCTCTCACTGACCCCCTCTCTCACTGACCCCCTTTCTCGCTGACACCCTGTCCCCCTCTCTCACCGACCCCCTCTCTCACCGACCCCCCTCTCTCCCTCTCTCACTGACACATTCTCTCCCCCTCTCAGTGACATACTCTCTCCCCCCTCACTGACACATTCACTCCCCTCTCACTGACACACTCTCTCCCCCTCTCACTGACACACTCTCTCCCCCTCTTACTGACACACTCTCTCCCCCTCTCACTGACACACTCTCTCCCCCTGTCGCTGACATGCTCTCTACCCCTGTCGCTGAAACGCTCTCTCCCTCTCTCACTGACACACTCTCTCCCCCCTCTCACTGACATACTCTCTCCCCCTCTCACTGACACAATCTCTCCCCCCTCTCACTGACACACTCTCTCCCCCTCTCATTGACACGCTCTCTCCCCCTCTCACTGACACGCTCCCGCCCTCTCTCACTTACACGCTCTCTCCCTCTCTCACTGACACGCTCTCTCCCTCTCTCAGTGACACACTCCCTCCTCCTCTCTCACTGACACACTATCTACCTGACACGCTCTCTCTCCCTCTGTCAGTGACACGGTCCTCTCCCCCCTGTCAGTGACACACTCTCTTCCTCTGTCAGTGACACGCTCTCTCCCTCTGTCAGTGACACGCTCTCTCCCTCTGTCAGTGACACACTCTCTCCCTCTGTCAGTGACACGCTCTCTCCCTCTGTCGCTGACACGCTCTCTCCCTCTGGTCAGTGACAAGCTCTCTCCCTCTGTCAGTGACACGCTCTCTCCCTCTGTCAGTGACACGCTCTCTCCCTCTGTCGCTGACAACGCTCTCTCCCTCTGTCGCTGACACGCTCTCTCCCTCTGTCGCTGACACGCTCTCTCCCTCTGTCGCTGACACGCTCTCTCCCTCTGTCGCTGACACGCTCTCTCCCTCTGTCGCTGACACGCCTCCTCTCCCTCTGTCGCTGACACGCTCTCTCCCTCTGTCGCTGACACGCTCTCTCCCTCTGTCGCTGACACGCTCTCCTCCCTCTGTCGCTGACACGCTCTCTCCCTCTGTCGCTGACACGCCTCTCCTCCCTCTGTCGCTGACACGCTCTCTCCCTCTGTCGCTGACACGCTCTCTCCCTCTGTCGCTGACACGCTCTCTCCCTCTGTCGCTGACACGCTCTCTCCCTCTGTCGCTGACACGCTCTCTCCCTCTGTCGCTGACACGCTCTCTCCCGATCTCAGTGACACGCTCCCCTCCCTCTGTCAGTGACACACTCTCTCCCTCTCTCAGTGACACTCTCTCTCCCTCTCTCAGTGACACACTCTCTCCCTCTCTCAGTGACACACTCCCTCCTCCTCTCTCACTGACACACTATCTACCTGACACGCTCTCTCCCCTCTGTCAGTGACATGCTCTCTCCCTCTGTCAGTGACACGCTCTCTCCCTCCCCTCTGTCAGTGACACGCTCTCTCCCTCTCTCACTGACACGCCTCTCTCCCTCTCTCACTGACACGCTCTCTCCCTCTCTCACTGACACGCTCCTCTCCCTCTCTCAGTGACACGCTCTCTCCCTCTGTCAGTGACACGCTCTCTCCCTCTCAGTGACACGCTCTCTCCCTCTGGTCAGTGACACGCTCTCTCCCTCTGTCAGTGACACGCTCTCTCCCTCTGACAGTGACACGCTCTCTCCCTCTGTCAGTGACACGCTCTCTCCCACTCTCAGTCACACGCTCTCTCCCTCTCTCAGTCACACGCTCGCTCCCTCTCTCAGTCACACGCTCTCTCCCTCTCAGTCACACGCTCTCCCTCTCTCAGTCACACGCTTTCTCCCTCTCTCAGTCCACCACGCTCGCTCCCTCTCTCAGTCACACGCTCGCCACCCTCTCTCAGTCACACGCTCGCTCCCTCTCTCGTTCACACGCTCGCTCCCTCTCTCGTTCACACGCTCGCTCCCTCTCTCGTTCACCACGCTCGCTCCCTCTCTCGTTCACACGCCCTCCGCTCCCTTCTCTCGTTCACACGCTCGCTCCTTCTCTCGTTCACACGCTCGCCTCCTTCTCTCGTTCACACGCTCGCTCCCTCTCTCGTTCACCACGCTCGCTCCCTCTCTCGTTCACACGCTCGCTCCCTCTCTCGTTCACACGCTCGCTCCCTCTCTCGTTCACACGCTCCGCTCCCTCTCTCGTTCACACGCTCGCTCCCTCTCTCGTTCACCACGCTCGCTCCCTCTCTCGTTCACACGCTCGCTCCCTCTCTCGTTCACTACGCTCGCTCCCTCTCTCGTTCACACGCTCGCTCCCTCTCTCGTTCACACGCTCGCTCCCTCTCTCGTTCACACGCTCGCTCCCTCTCTCGTTCACACGCTCGCTCCCTCTCTCGTTCACACGCTCGCTCCCTCTCTCGTTCACCACGCTCGCTCCCTCTCTCGTTCACACGCTCGCTCCCTCTCTCGTTCACACGCTCGCTCCCTCTCTCGTTCACACGCTCTCTCCCTCTCTCGTTCACACGCTCTCTCCCTCTCTCGTTCACACGCTCTCTCCCTCTCTCGTTCACACGCTCTCTCCCTCTCTCGTTCACACGCTCGCTCCCTCTCAGTCACACGCTCGCTCCCTCTCTCAGTCACACACTCTCCCTCTCTCAGTCACACACTCTCCCTCTCTCAGTCACAGGCTCTCTCCCTCTCTCGTTCACACGCTTGCTCCCTCTCTCAGTCACACGCTCGCTCCCTCTCTCAGTCACACGCTCGTTCCCTCTCTCGTTCACACGCTCGTTCCCTCTCTCGTTCACACGCTCGTTCCCTCTCTCGTTCACACGCTCGCTCCCTCTCTCGTTCACACGCTCGCTTCCTCTCTCGTTCACACGCTCGCTTCCTCTCTCAGTCACACGCTCGTTCCCTCTCTCAGTCACACGCTGGCTCCCTCTCAGTGACACGCTCTCTCACTCTCTCGTTCACACGCTGGCTCCCTCTCTCAGTCACACGCTGGCTCCCTCTGTCAGTGACACGCTCTCTCCCTCTGTCAGTGACACGCTCTCTCCCTCTGTCAGTGACACGCTCTCTCCCTCTCTGTGACACACTCTCTCCCTCTGTCAGTGACACGCTCTGTCCCTCTGTCAGTGACACGCTCTGTCCCTCTGTCAGTGACACGCTCTGTCCCTCTGTCAGTGACACGCTCTCTCCCTCTGTCAGTGACACGCTCTGTCCCTCTGTCAGTGACACGCTCTGTCCCTCTGTCAGTGACACGCTCTCTCCCTCTGTCAGTGACACGCTCTCTCACTCTGTCAGTGACACGCTCTCTCCCTCTGTCAGTGACACGCTCTCTCCCTCTGTCAGTGACACGCTCTCTCCCTCTGTCAGTGACACGCTCTCTCCCTCTGTCAGTGACACGCTCTCTCCCTCTGTCAGTGACACGCTCTCTCCCTCTGTCAGTGACACGCCCTCTCCCTCTGTCAGTGACACTCTCTCCCCCTCTCTCACTGACACGCCCCACTCCCTCTCTCACTGACACGCCCACTCCCCTCTCTCACTGACACGCCCACTCCCTCTCTCACTCACACGCCCACTCCCTCTCTCACTGACACGCCCACTCCCTCTCTCACTGACACGCCCACTCCCTCTCTCACTGACACGCCCACTCCCTCTCTCACTGACACGCCCACTCCTCTCACTGACATGCTGTCTCCCTCTCTCACTGACACGCTCTCTTCCTCTCACAGTGACACCCTCTCTCACTGAGGGTCTCTCTCCATCACTGAGGATCTCTCTCTCTCTCTCTCTCTCTCGCGATCACTGAGATTCTCTCTCTCTCTCTCTCAATCACTGAGAGTCCTTCTCTCTCTCTCTCAATCACTGAGAGTCTCTCTCTCTCTCGATCACTGAGAGTCCTTCTCTCCCGATCACCGAGAGTCCCTCTCTCCCGATCACCGAGAGTCCCTCTCTCCCGGTCACCGAGAGTCCCTCTCTCCCGGTCACCGAGAGTCCCTCTCTCCCGGTCACCGAGAGTCCCTCTCTCCCGGTCACCGAGAGTCCCTCTCTCCCGGTCACCGAGAGTCCCTCTCTCTCTCGGTCACTGAGAGTCCCTCTCTCTCGCGGTCAGAGAGTCCCTCTGTCTCTCGGTCACTGAGGGTCCCTCTGTCTCTCGGTCACTGAGGGTCCCTCTGTCTCTCGGTCACTGAGAGTCCCTCTCTCTCTCGGTCACTGAGAGTCCCTCTGTCTCTCGGTCACTGAGAGTCCCTCTGTCTCTCGGTCACTGAGAGTCCCTCTGTCTCTCGGTCACTGAGAGTCCCTCTGTCTCTCGGTCACTGAGAGTCCCTCTGTCTCTCGGTCACTGAGAGTCCCTCTGTCTCTCGGTCACTGAGAGTCCCTCTGTCTCTCGGTCACTGAGAGTCCCTCTGTCTCTCGGTCACTGAGAGTCCCCTCTGTCTCTCGGTCACTGAGAGTCCCTCTGTCTCTCGGTCACTGAGAGTCCCTCTGTCTCTCGGTCACTGAGAGTCCCTCTGTCTCTCGGTCACTGAGAGTCCCTCTGTCTCTCGGTCACTGAGAGTCCCTCTGTCTCTCGGTCACTGAGAGTCCCTCTGTCTCTCGGTCACTGAGAGTCCCTCTGTCTCTCGGTCACTGAGAGTCCCTCTGTCTCTCGGTCACTGAGAGTCCCTCTGTCTCTCGGTCACTGAGAGTCCCTCTGTCTCTCGGTCACTGAGAGTCCCTCTGTCTCTCGGTCACTGAGAGTCCCTCTGTCTCTCGGTCACTGAGAGTCCCTCTGTCTCTCGGTCACTGAGAGTCCCTCTGTCTCTCGGTCACTGAGAGTCCCCTCTGTCTCTCGGTCACTGAGAGTCCCTCTGTCTCTCGGTCACTGAGAGTCCCCTCTGTCTCTCGGTCACTGAGAGTCCCTCTGTCTCTCGGTCACTGAGAGTCCCTCTGTCTCTCGGTCACTGAGAGTCCCTCTGTCTCTCGGTCACTGAGAGTCCCTCTGTCTCTCGGTCACTGAGAGTCCCTCTGTCTCTCGGTCACTGAGAGTCCCTCTGTCTCTCGGTCACTGAGAGTCCCTCTGTCTCTCGGTCACTGAGAGTCCCTCTGTCTCTCGGTCACTGAGAGTCCCTCTGTCTCTCGGTCACTGAGAGTCCCTCTGTCTCTCGGTCACTGAGAGTCCCTCTCTCGGTCACTGAGAGTCCCTCTCTCGGTCACTGAGAGTCCCTCTCTCGATCACTGAGAGTCCCTCTCTGTCTCTCGATCACTGAGAGTCCCTCTCTGTCTCTCGATCACTGAGAGTCCCCTCTGTCTCTCGATCACTGAGAGTCCCTCTCTGTCTCTCGATCACTGAGAGTCCCTCTCTGTCTCTCGATCACTGAGAGTCCCTCTCTGTCTCTCGATCACTGAGAGTCCCTCTCTGTCTCTCGATCACTGAGAGTCCCTCTCTCTGTCTCGATCACTGAGAGTCCCTCTCTCTGTCTCTCGATCACTGAGAGTCCCTCTCTCTGTCTCGATCACTGAGAGTCCCTCTCTCTGTCTCGATCACTGAGAGTCCCTCTCTCTCCCTCGATCACTGAGAGTCTCTCTCTCTCCCTCGATCACTGAGAGTCCCTCTCTCTCCCTCGATCACTGAGAGTCCCTCTCTCTCCCTCGAACACTGAGAGTCCCTCTCTCTCCCTCGATCACTGAGAGTCCCTCTCTCTCTCTCGATCACTGAGAGTCCCTCTCCCTCTCTCTCTCTCGATCACTGAGAGTCCCTCTCTCTCCCTCGATCACTGAGAGTCGCTGCCTCTCTCTCACAATCACTGAGAGTCTATCGCTTGCTCTCGATCACTGAGAGTCTCTCGATCACTGAGAGTCTTTCTCTCTCTCTCGATCACTGAGAGTCGCTGCCTCTCTCGATCACTGAGAGTCTCTCTCTCGATCACTGAGAGTCTCTCTCTCTCGATCACTGAGAGTCTCTCTCTCTCGATCACTGAGAGTCTCTCTCTCTCGATCACTGAGAGTCTCTCTCTCTCGATCACTGAGAGTCTCTCTCTCTCGATCACTGAGAGTCTCTCTCTCTCGATCACTGAGAGTCTCTCTCTCTCTCTCGATCACTGAGAGTCGCTGCCTCTCTCGATCACTGAGAGTCTCTCTCTCTCTCTCGATCACTGAGTCTCTCTCTCTCGATCACTGAGAGTCTCTCTCTCTCGATCACTGAGAGTCTCTCTCTCGATCACTGAGAGTCTCTCTCTCTCGATCACTGAGAGTCTCTCTCTCTCGATCACTGAGAGTCTCTCTCTCGATCACTGAGAGTCTCTCTCTCGATCACTGAGAGTCTCTCTCTCTCGATCACTGAGAGTCTCTCTCTCTCGATCACTGAGAGTCTCTCTCTCTCGATCACTGAGAGTCTCTCTCTCTCGATCACTGAGATTCCCTCTCTCTCTCGATCACTGAGAGTCTCTCTCTCGATCACTGAGAGTCTCTCTCTCTCGATCACTGAGAGTCTCTCTCTCTCGATCACTGAGAGTCTCTCTCTCTCGATCACTGAGAGTCTCTCTCTCGATCACTGAGAGTCTCTCTCTCTCGATCACTGAGAGTCTCTCTCACTCGATCACTGAGAGTCTCTCTCACTCGATCACTGAGAGTCTCTCTCACTCGATCACTGAGAGTCTCTCTCACTCGATCACTGAGAGTCTCTCTCACTCGATCACTGAGAGTCTCTCTCACTCGATCACTGAGAGTCTCTCTCACTCGATCACTGAGAGTCTCTCTCACTCGATCACTGAGAGTCTCTCTCACTCGATCACTGAGAGTCTCTCTCACTCGATCACTGAGAGTCTCTCTCACTCGATCACTGAGAGTCTCTCTCACTCGATCACTGAGAGTCTCTCTCACTCGATCACTGAGAGTCTCTCTCTCTCTCGATCACTGAGAGTCTCTCTCTCTCGATCACTGAGAGTCTCTCTCTCTCTCTCGATCAATGAGAGTCTCTCTCTCTATCTCGATCACTGAGTCTCTCTCTCTCTCTCGATCACTGAGAGTCTCTCTCTCTCGATCACTGAGAGTCTCTCTCTCTCGATCACTGAGAGTCTCTCTCTCTCGATCACTGAGAGTCTCTCTCTCTCTCGATCACTGAGAGTCTCTCTCTCTCTCGATCACTGAGAATCTCTCTCTCGATCACTGAGAATCTCTCTCTCTCGATCAGTGAGAGTCTCTCTCGATCAGTGAGAGTCTCTCTCTCTCGATCACTGAGAGTCTCTCTCTCTCGATCACTGAGAGTCTCTCTCTCTCGATCACTGAGAGTCTCTCTCTCTCGATCACTGAGAGTCTCTCTCTCTCTCGATCACTGAGAGTCCCTCTCTCTCTCGATCACTGAGAGTCCCTCTCTCTCTCGATCACTGAGAGTCCCTCTCTCTCTCGATCACTGAGAGTCCCTCTCTCTCTCGATCACTGAGAGTCCCTCTCTCTCTCGATCACTGAGAGTCCCTCTCTCTCGATCACTGAGAGTCTCTCTCTCTCGATCACTGAGAGTCTCTCTCTCTCGATCACTGAGAGTCTGTCTCTCTTGATCACTGAGAGTCTGTCTCTCTCGATCACTGAGAGTCTGTCTCTCTCTTTCGATCAGTGAGAGTCTCTCTCTGTCTCTCGATCAGTGAGAGTCTCTCTCTGTCTCTCTCGATCACTGAGTCTCTCTCTCTCTCTCGATCACTGAGAGTCTCTCTCTCTCTCGATCACTGAGAGTCTCTCTCACTCGATCACTGAGAGTCTCTCTCACTCGATCACTGAGAGTCTCTCTCACTCGATCACTGAGAGTCTCTCTCACTCGATCACTGAGAGTCTCTCTCACTCGATCACTGAGAGTCTCTCTCACTCGATCACTGAGAGTCTCTCTCACTCGATCACTGAGAGTCTCTCTCACTCGATCACTGAGAGTCTCTCTCTCTCGATCACTGAGAGTCTCTCTCTCTCGATCAATGAGAGTCTCTCTCTCTCTCTCGATCACTGAGAGTCTCTCTCTCTCGATCACTGAGAGTCTCTCTCTCTCGATCACTGAGAGTCTCTCTCTCTCGATCACTGAGAGTCTCTCTCACTCGATCACTGAGAGTCTCTCTCACTCGATCACTGAGAGTCTCTCTCACTCGATCACTGAGAGTCTCTCTCACTCGATCACTGAGAGTCTCTCTCACTCGATCACTGAGAGTCTCTCTCACTCGATCACTGAGAGTCTCTCTCACTCGATCACTGAGAGTCTCTCTCTCTCGATCACTGAGAGTCTCTCTCT
Source organism: Isurus oxyrinchus (assembly GCA_026770705.1). Taxonomy (NCBI): domain Eukaryota; kingdom Metazoa; phylum Chordata; class Chondrichthyes; order Lamniformes; family Lamnidae; genus Isurus; species Isurus oxyrinchus. The sequence goes on from JANJGN010003141.1 coordinate 8,656, forward strand.
CTCGATCACTGAGAGTCTCTCTCTCTCGATCAATGAGAGTCTCTCTCTCTCTCTCGATCAATGAGAGTCTCTCTCTCTCTCTCGATCAATGAGAGTCTCTCTCTCTATCTCGATCACTGAGTCTCTCTCTCTCTCTCGATCACTGAGAGTCTCTCTCTCTCGATCACTGAGAGTCTCTCTCTCTCTCGATCACTGAGAATCTCTCTCTCGATCAGTGAGAATCTCTCTCTCTCGATCAGTGAGAGTCTCTCTCGATCAGTGAGAGTCTCTCTCTCTCGATCACTGAGAGTCTCTCTCTCTCGATCACTGAGAGTCTCTCTCTCTCGATCACTGAGAGTCTCTCTCTCTCGATCACTGAGAGTCTCTCTCTCTCTCGATCACTGAGAGTCTCTCTCTCTCTCGATCACTGAGAGTCCCTCTCTCTCTCGATCACTGAGAGTCCCTCTCTCTCTCGATCACTGAGAGTCCCTCTCTCTCTCGATCACTGAGAGTCCCTCTCTCTCTCGATCACTGAGAGTCCCTCTCTCTCGATCACTGAGAGTCCTCTCTCTCTCGATCACTGAGAGTCTCTCTCTCTCGATCACTGAGAGTCTCTCTCTCTCGATCACTGAGAGTCTCTCTCTCTCGATCACTGAGAGTCTCTCTCTCTCGATCACTGAGAGTCTCTCTCTCTCGATCACTGAGAGTCTCTCTCTCTCGATCACTGAGAGTCTCTCTCTCTCGATCACTGAGAGTCTCTCTCTCTCGATCACTGAGAGTCTCTCTCTCTCGATCACTGAGAGTCTCTCTCTCTCGATCACTGAGAGTCTCTCTCTCTCGATCACTGAGAGTCTGTCTCTCTCTTTCGATCAGTGAGAGTCTCTCTCTCTCTCTCGATCAGTGAGAGTCTCTCTCTCTCTCTCTCGATCACTGAGTCTCTCTCTCTCTCTCGATCACTGAGAGTCTCTCTCTCTCTCGATCACTGAGAGTCTCTCTCACTCGATCACTGAGAGTCTCTCTCACTCGATCACTGAGAGTCTCTCTCACTCGATCACTGAGAGTCTCTCTCACTCGATCACTGAGAGTCTCTCTCACTCGATCACTGAGAGTCTCTCTCTCTCGATCACTGAGAGTCTCTCTCTCTCGATCAATGAGAGTCTCTCTCTCTCTCTCGATCAATGAGAGTCTCTCTCTCTATCTCGATCACTGAGTCTCTCTCTCTCTCTCGATCACTGAGAGTCTCTCTCTCTCGATCACTGAGAGTCTCTCTCTCTCTTGATCACTGAGAATCTCTCTCTCTCGATCAGTGAGAGTCTCTCTCGATCAGTGAGAGTCTCTCTCTCTCGATCACTGAGAGTCTCTCTCTCTCGATCACTGAGAGTCTCTCTCTCTCGATCACTGAGAGTCTCTCTCTCTCGATCACTGAGAGTCTCTCTCTCTCGATCACTGAGAGTCTCTCTCTCTCTCGATCACTGAGAGTCCCTCTCTCTCTCGATCACTGAGAGTCCCTCTCTCTCTCGATCACTGAGAGTCTCTCTCTCTCGATCACTGAGAGTCTCTCTCTCTCGATCACTGAGAGTCCCTCTCTCTCGATCACTGAGAGTCCCTCTCTCTCGATCACTGAGAGTCTCTCTCTCTCGATCACTGAGAGTCTCTCTCTCTCGATCACTGAGAGTCTCTCTCTCTCGATCACTGAGAGTCTCTCTCTCTCGATCACTGAGAGTCTCTCTCTCTCGATCACTGAGAGTCTCTCTCTCTCGATCACTGAGAGTCTCTCTCTCTCGATCACTGAGAGTCTCTCTCTCTCGATCACTGAGAGTCTCTCTCTCTCGATCACTGAGAGTCTCTCTCTCTCGATCACTGAGAGTCTCTCTCTCTCGATCACTGAGAGTCTCTCTCTCTCGATCACTGAGAGTCTGTCTCTCTCTTTCGATCAGTGAGAGTCTCTCTCTCTCTCTCGATCAGTGAGAGTCTCTCTCTCTCTCTCTCGATCACTGAGTCTCTCTCTCTCTCTCGATCACTGAGAGTCTCTCTCTCTCTCGATCACTGAGAGTCTCTCTCACTCGATCACTGAGAGTCTCTCTCACTCGATCACTGAGAGTCTCTCTCACTCGATCACTGAGAGTCTCTCTCACTCGATCACTGAGAGTCTCTCTCACTCGATCACTGAGAGTCTCTCTCTCTCGATCACTGAGAGTCTCTCTCTCTCGATCAATGAGAGTCTCTCTCTCTCTCTCGATCAATGAGAGTCTCTCTCTCTATCTCGATCACTGAGTCTCTCTCTCTCTCTCGATCACTGAGAGTCTCTCTCTCTCGATCACTGAGAGTCTCTCTCTCTCTTGATCACTGAGAATCTCTCTCTCGATCAGTGAGAATCTCTCTCTCTCGATCAGTGAGAGTCTCTCTCGATCAGTGAGAGTCTCTCTCTCTCGATCACTGAGAGTCTCTCTCTCTCGATCACTGAGAGTCTCTCTCTCTCGATCACTGAGAGTCTCTCTCTCTCGATCACTGAGAGTCTCTCTCTCTCTCGATCACTGAGAGTCCCTCTCTCTCTCGATCACTGAGAGTCCCTCTCTCTCTCGATCACTGAGAGTCCCTCTCTCTCTCGATCACTGAGAGTCTCTCTCTCTCGATCACTGAGAGTCTCTCTCTCTCGATCACTGAGAGTCTCTCTCTCTCGATCACTGAGAGTCTGTCTCTCTCGATCACTGAGAGTCTGTCTCTCTCTTTCGATCAGTGAGAGTCTCTCTCTCTCTCTCGATCAGTGAGAGTCTCTCTCTCTCTCTCTCGATCAGTGAGCGTCTCTCTCTCTCTCTCTCGATCACTGAGCGTCTCTCTCTCTCTCTCGATCACTGAGCGTCTCTCTCTCTCTCTCTCTCTCTCACAAAAACAAAAACAGAATTACCTGGAAAAACTCAGCAGGTCTGGCTGCATTGGCGGAGAAGAAAAGAGTTGACGTTTCATGTCCTCATGACCCTTCGACAGAACTTGAGTGATTTCCAGCATCCGCAGTTTTTTTGTTTTTATCTCTCTCTCGATCACTGAGAGTCCCTCTCTCTCTCGATCACTGAGAGTCCCTCTCTCTCTCGATCACTGAGAGTCCCTCTCTCTCTCGATCACTGAGAGTCCCTCTCTCTCTCGATCACTGAGAGTCCCTCTCTCTCTCGATCACTGAGAGTCCCTCTCTCTCTCGATCACTGAGAGTCCCTCTCTCTCTCGATCACTGAGAGTCCCTCTCTCTCTCGATCACTGAGAGTCCCTCTCTCTCTCGATCACTGAGAGTCCCTCTCTCTCTCGATCACTGAGAGTCCCTCTCTCTCTCGATCACTGAGAGTCCCTCTCTCTCTCGATCACTGAGAGTCCCTCTCTCTCTCGATCACTGAGAGTCCCTCTCTCTCTCGATCACTGAGAGTCCCTCTCTCTCTCGATCACTGAGAGTCCCTCTCTCTCTCGATCACTGAGAGTCCCTCTCTCTCTCGATCACTGAGAGTCCCTCTCTCTCTCGATCACTGAGAGTCCCTCTCTCTCTCGATCACTGAGAGTCCCTCTCTCTCTCGATCACTGAGAGTCCCTCTCTCTCTCGATCACTGAGAGTCCCTCTCTCTCTCGATCACTGAGAGTCCCTCTCTCTCTCGATCACTGAGAGTCCCTCTCTCTCTCGATCACTGAGAGTCCCTCTCTCTCTCGATCACTGAGAGTCCCTCTCTCTCTCGATCACTGAGAGTCCCTCTCTCTCTCGATCACTGAGAGTCCCTCTCTCTCTCGATCACTGAGAGTCCCTCTCTCTCTCGATCACTGAGAGTCCCTCTCTCTCTCTCGGTCACTGAGAGTCCCTCTCTCTCTCTCGGTCACTGAGAGTCCCTCTCTGTCTCTCTCGGTCACTGAGAGTCCCTCTCTGTCTCTCGATCACTGAGAGTCCCTCTCTGTCTCTCGATCACTGAGAGTCCCTCTCTGTCTCTCGATCACTGAGAGTCCCTCTCTGTCTCTCGATCACTGAGAGTCCCTCTCTCTCTCGATCACTGAGAGTCTCTCTCTCTCTCGATCACTGAGAGTCTCTCTCTCTCTCGATCACTGAGAGTCTCCCTCGATCACTGAGAGTCTCCCTCGATCACTGAGAGTCTCCCTCGATCACTGAGAGTCTCCCTCGATCACTGAGAGTCTCCCTCGATCACTGAGAGTCTCCCTCGATCACTGAGAGTCTCCCTCGATCACTGAGAGTCTCCCTCGATCACTGAGAGTCTCCCTCGATCACTGAGAGTCTCCCTCGATCACTGAGAGTCTCCCTCGATCACTGAGAGTCTCCCTCGATCACTGAGAGTCTCCCTCGATCACTGAGAGTCTCTCTCGATAACTGAGAGTTTCTCTCTCTCTCGATAACTGAGAGTCTCTCTCTCGATCACTGAGAGTCCCTCTCTCTCTCGATCACTGAGAGTCCCTCACTCTCTCGATCACTGAGAGTCCCTCTCTCTCTCGATCACTGAGAGTCCCTCTCTCTCTCTCGATCACTGAGAGTCTCTCTCTCTCGATCACTGAGAGTCTCTCTCTCTCTCTCGATCACTGGGAGTCTCTCTCTCTCGATCACTGAGAGTCTCTCTCTCGATCACTGAGAGTCTCTCTCTCTCTCGATCACTGAGAGTCTCTCTCGATCACTGAGAGTCTCCCTCGATCACTGAGAGTCTCCCTCGATCACTGAGAGTCTCCCTCGATCACTGAGAGTCTCCCTCGATCACTGAGAGTCTCTCTCGATAACTGAGAGTCTCTCTCGATAACTGAGAGTCTCTCTCTCTCTCGATCACTGAGAGTCTCTCTCTCTCTCTCGATCACTGAGAGTCTCTCTCTCTCTCGATCACTGAGAGTCTCCCTCAATCACTGAGAGTCTCCCTCGATCACTGAGAGTTTCTCTCTCTCTCTCGATCACTGAGAGTCTCCCTCGATCACTGAGAGTTTCTGTCTCTCTCTCGATCACTGAGAGTCTCCCTCGATCACTGAGAATCACTCTCTCTCTCTCTCGATCACTGAGAGTCTCCCTCGATCACTGAGAGTTTCTCTCTCTCTCTCGATCACTGACAGTCTCTCTCTCTCGATCACTGAGAGTCTCCCTCGATCACTGTGAATCACTCTCTCTCTCTCTCGATCACTGAGAGTCTCCCTCGATCACTGAGAGTCTCCCTCGATCACTGAGAGTCTCCCTCGATCACTGAGAGTCTCCCTCGATCACTGAGAGTCTCTCTCTCTCTCGATCGATCGATCACCGAGAGTCTCTCGATCGGTCACCGAGAGTCTCTCTCTCTCGATCGATCACCGAGAGTCTCTCTCTCGATCGATCACCGAGAGTCTCTCTCTCTCGATCGATCACCGAGAGTCTCTCTCTCTCGCTCGATCACCGAGAGTCTCTCTCTCTCGCTCGATCACCGAGAGTCTCTCTCTCTCGCTCGATCACCGAGAGTCTCTCTCTCTCGCTCGATCACCGAGAGTCTCTCTCTCTCGCTCGATCACCGAGAGTCTCTCTCTCTCGCTCGATCACCGAGAGTCCCTCTCTCTCGCTCGATCACCGAGAGTCTCTCTCTCTCGCTCGATCACCGAGAGTCTCTCTCTCTCGCTCGATCACCGAGAGTCTCTCTCTCTCGCTCGATCACCGAGAGTCTCTCTCTCTTGCTCGATCACCGAGAGTCTCTCTCTCTCGATCGATCACCGAGTGTCTCTCTCTCTCTCTCGATCGGTCACCGAGAGTCTCTCGATCGGTCACCTTGAGAGTCTCTCTCTCTCGATCGATCACCGAGAGTCTCTCTCTCTCGATCGATCACCGAGAGTCTCTCTCTCTCGATCGATCACCGAGAGTCTCTCTCTCTCGATCGATCACCGAGAGTCTCTCTCTCTCGATCGATCACCGAGAGTCTCTCTCTCTCGATCGATCACCGAGAGTCTCTCTCTCTCTCGATCGATCACCGAGAGTCTCTCTCTCTCTCGATCGATCACCGAGAGTCTCTCTCTCTCGATCGATCACCGAGAGTCTCTCTCTCTCGATCGATCACCGAGAGTCTCTCTCTCTCGATCGATCACCGAGAGTCTCTCTCTCTCTCTCTCGATCGATCACCGAGAGTCTCTCTCTCTCTCGATCGGACACCGAGAGTCTCTCTGTCTCTCGATCGGTCACCGAGAGTCTCTCTTTCTCTCGATCGGTCACCGAGAGTCTCTCTCTCTCTCGATCGATCTCCGAGAGTCTCTCTCTCTCTCGATCGATCACCGAGAGTCTCTCTCTCTCTCGATCGATCACCGAGAGTCTCTCTCTCTCTCGATCGATCACCGAGAGTCTCTCTCTCTCTCGATCGATCACCGAGAGTCTCTCTCTCTCTCGATCGATCACCGAGAGTCACTCTCTCTCTCGATCGATCACCGAGAGTCTCTCTCTCTCTCGATCGATCACCGAGAGTCGCTCCCTCTCGCTCGATCACCGAGTCTCTCTCTCGATCGATCACCGAGAGTCTCTCGATCGATCGATCACCGTGAGTCTCTCTCTCTCGATCGCCCACCGAGAGTCTCTCTCTCTCGATCGCCCACCGAGAGTCTCTCTCTCTCGATCGCCCACCGAGAGTCTCTCTCTCTCGATCGCCCACCGAGAGTCTCTCTCTCTCGATCGCCCACCGAGAGTCTCTCTCTCTCGATCGCCCACCGAGAGTGTCTCTCTCTCGATCGCCCACCGCGAGTCTCTCTCTCTCGATCGCCCACCGAGAGTCTCTCTCTCTCGATCGCCCACCGAGAGTCTCTCTCTCTCGATCGCCCACCGAGAGTCTCTCTCTCTCGATCGCCCACCGAGAGTCTCTCTCTCTCGATCGCCCACCGAGAGTCTCTCTCTCTCGATCGCCCACCGAGAGTCTCTCTCTCTCGATCGCCCACCGAGAGTCTCTCTCTCTCGATCGCCCACCGAGAGTCTCTCTCTCTCGATCGATCACCGAGAGTCGCTCCCTCTCGCTCGATCACCGAGAGTCTCTCTCTCTCGCTCGATCACCGAGTGTCTCTCTCTCGCTCGATCACCGAGAGTCTCTCTCTCGATCGATCACCGAGAGTCTCTCTCTCTCGATCGGTCACCGAGAGTCTCTCTCTCTCTCTCGCTCGATCACCGAGAGTCTCTCTCTCTCGCTCGATCACCGAGAGTCTCTCTCTCTTGCTCGATCACCGAGAGTCTCTCTCTCTCGATCGATCACCGAGAGTCTCTCTCTCTCTCTCGATCGGTCACCGAGAGTCTCTCGATCGGTCACCTTGAGAGTCTCTCTCTCTCGATCGATCACCGAGAGTCTCTCTCTCTCGATCGATCACCGAGAGTCTCTCTCTCTCGATCGATCACCGAGAGTCTCTCTCTCTCGATCGATCACCGAGAGTCTCTCTCTCTCGATCGATCACCGAGAGTCTCTCTCTCTCGATCGATCACCGAGAGTCTCTCTCTCTCTCGATCGATCACCGAGAGTCTCTCTCTCTCTCGATCGATCACCGAGAGTCTCTCTCTCTCGATCGATCACCGAGAGTCTCTCTCTCTCGATCGATCACCGAGAGTCTCTCTCTCTCGATCGATCACCGAGAGTCTCTCTCTCTCTCTCTCGATCGATCACCGAGAGTCTCTCTCTCTCTCTCTCTCGATCGATCACCGAGAGTCTCTCTCTCTCTCGATCGGACACCGAGAGTCTCTCTGTCTCTCGATCGGTCACCGAGAGTCTCTCTTTCTCTCGATCGGTCACCGAGAGTCTCTCTCTCTCTCGATCGATCTCCGAGAGTCTCTCTCTCTCTCGATCGATCACCGAGAGTCTCTCTCTCTCTCGATCGATCACCGAGAGTCTCTCTCTCTCTCTCGATCGATCACCGAGAGTCGCTCCCTCTTGCTCGATCACCGAGAGTCTCTCTCTCTCGCCTCGATCACCGAGTGTCTCTCTCTCGCTCGATCACCGAGAGTCTCTCTCTCGATCGATCACCGAGAGTCTCTCTCTCTCGATCGGTCACCGAGAGTCTCTCTCTTTCTCTCGATCGGTCACCGAGAGTCTCTCTCTTTCTCTCGATCGGTCACCGAGAGTCTCTCTCTCTCTCTCGATCGGTCACCGAGAGTCTCTCTCTCTCTCTCGATCGATCACTGAGAGTCTCTCTCTCTCTCTCGATCGATCACTGAGAGTCTCTCTCTCTCGATCGGTCACCGAGAGTCTCTCTCTCGATCGGTCACCGAGAGTCTCTCTCTCTCGATCGATCACCGAGAGGCTCTCTCTCTCTCTCGATCACCGAGAGGCTCTCTCTCTCGATCGATCACCGAGAGGCTCTCTCTCTCGATCGATCACCGAGAGGCTCTCTCTCTCTCGATCGAACACCGAGAGGCTCTCTCTCTCTCGATCGATCACCGAGAGGCTCTCTCTCTCGATCGATCACCGTGAGTCTCTCTCTCGATCGATCACCGAGAGTCTCTCTCTCGATCGATCACCGAGAGTCTCTCTCTCGATCGATCACCGAGAGTCTCTCTCTCGATCGATCACCGAGAGTCTCTCTCTCGATCGATCACCGAGAGTCTCTCTCTCGATCGATCACCGAGAGTCTCTCTCTCGATCGATCACCGAGAGTCTCTCTCTCGATCGATCACCGAGAGTCTCTCTCTCGATCGATCACCGAGAGTCTCTCTCTCGATCGATCACCGAGAGTCTCTCTCTCGATCGATCACCGAGAGTCTCTCTCTCGATCGATCACCGAGAGTCTCTCTCTCGATCGATTACCGAGAGTCTCTCTCTCTCTCGATCGATCACCGAGAGTCTGTCTCTCTCGATCGATCACCTAGAGACTCTCTCTCTCTCGATCGATCACCGAGAGTCTCTCTCTCGATCGATCACCGAGAGTCTCTCTCTCGATCGATCACCGAGAGTCTCTCTCTCGATCGATCACCGAGAGTCTCTCTCTCGATCGATCACCGAGAGTCTCTCTCTCGATCGATCACCGAGAGTCTCTCTCTCGATCGATCACCGAGAGTCTCCCTCTCGATCGATCACCGAGAGTCTGTCTCTCTCGATCGATCACCTAGAGACTCTCTCTCTCTCGATCGATCACCGAGAGTCTCTCTCTCGATCGATCACCGAGAGTCTCTCTCTCGATCGATCACCGAGTCTCTCTCTCTCTCTCTCGATCATCGAGAGTCTCTCGATCGATCGATCACCGAGAGTCTCTCTCTCTCTCTCTCTCTCGATCGATCACTGAGAGTCTCTCTCTCTCTCGATCGATCACCTAGAGACTCTCTCTCTCGATCGATCGCCTAGAGACTCTCTCTCTCGATCACCGAGAGTCTCTCTCTCTCGATCGATCACCGAGTGTCTCTCTCTCGATCGATCACCTAGAGACTCTCGATCGATCACCTAGAGACTCTCTCTCTCGATCGATCACCGAGAGACTCTCTCTCTCGATCGATCACCGAGAGTCTCTCTCGATCGATCACCGAGTGTCTCTCTCTCGATCGATCACTGAGAGTCTCTCTCTCGATCGATCACCGAGAATCTCTCTCTCGATCGATCACCGAGAGTCTCTCTCTCTCTCGATCGATCACCGAGAGTCTCTCTCTCTCGATCGATCGATCACCGAGTGTCTCTCCCTCTCGATCGATCACCGAGAGTCTCTCTCTCTCGATCGATCACCGAGACTCTCTCTCTCGATCGATCACCGAGACTCTCTCTCACGCTCGGTCACCGAGAGTCTCTCTCTCTCGATCGATCACCGAGAGTCTCTCTCTCTCGATCGATCACCGAGAGTCTCTCTCTCTCGATCGATCACCGAGAGTCTCTCTCTCTCGATCGATCACCGAGAGTCTCTCTCTTGATCGATCACCGAGAGTCTCTCTCTCGATCGATCACCGAGAGTCTCTCTCTCTCGATCGATCACCGAGTCTCTCTCTCTCGATCGATCACCGAGAGACTCTCTCTCTCGATCGATCACCTAGAGACTCTCTCTCTCGATCGATCACCGAGAGGCTCTCTCTCCCTCTCAATCGATCACCGAGAGGCTCTCTCTCGATCGATCACCGAGAGTCTCTCTCTCGATCGATCACCGAGAGTCTCTCTCTCTCGATCGATCGATCACCGAGTGTCTCTCCCTCTCGATCGATCACCGAGAGTCTCTCTCTCAATCGATCACCGAGCGTCTCTCTCCCTCGATCGCCCACCGAGAGTCTCTCTCTCTCTCTCTCTCGATAGCCCACCGAGAGTCTCTCTCTCTCTCGATCGCCCACCAAGAATCTCTCTCTCTCGATCGATCACCGAGAGTCTCTCTCTCTCGATCGCCCACCGAGAGTCTCTCTCTCGATCGATCACCGAGAGTCTCTCTCCCTCGATCGCCCACCGAGAGTCTCTCTCTCTCTCTCTCGATAGCCCACCGAGAGTCTCTCTCTCTCTCGATCGCCCACCGAGAGTCTCTCTCTCTCTCGATCGCCCACCGAGAATCTCTCTCTCTCTCGATCGCCCCGCCGAGTCTCTCTTTCTCTCTCGATCGCCCACCGCGAGTCTCTCTCTCTCTCTCTCGATCGCCCACCGAGTCTCTCTCTCTCTCGATCGCCCACCGAGAGTCTCTCTCTCTCTCGATCGCCCACCGAGTGTCACTCTCTCTCTCGATCGCCCACTGAGCGTCTCTCTCTCTCTCGATCGCCCACCGAGCGTCTCTCTCTCTTTTGATCGCCCACCGAGAGTCTCTCTCTCTTTTGATCGCCCACCGAGAGTCTCTCTCTCTCTCGATCGCCCACCGAGTGTCTCTCTCCCTCGATCTCCTACCGAGAGTCTCTCTCCCTCGATCTCCCACTGCGAGTCTCTCTCTCTCGATCGCCCGCCGAGTCTCTCTCTCTGTCTCAATCGCCGAGAGTCTCTCGCTCTCTCTCTCGATCACCCGCCGAGAGTCTCTCTCTCTCGATCGATCACCGAGAGTCTCTCTCTCTCGATCGATCACCGAGTCTCTCTCTCTCGATCGATCACCGAGAGACTCTCTCTCTCGATCGATCACCTAGAGACTCTCTCTCTCAATCGATCACCGAGAGGCTCTCTCTCCCTCTCAATCGATCACCGAGAGGCTCTCTCTCGATCGATCACCGAGAGTCTCTCTCTCGATCGATCACCGAGAGTCTCTCTCTCTCGATCGATCGATCACCGAGTGTCTCTCCCTCTCGATCGATCACCGAGAGTCTCTCTCTCAATCGATCACCGAGCGTCTCTCTCCCTCGATCGCCCACCGAGAGTCTCTCTCTCTCTCTCTCTCGATAGCCCACCGAGAGTCTCTCTCTCTCTCGATCGCCCACCAAGAATCTCTCTCTCTCGATCGATCACCGAGAGTCTCTCTCTCTCGATCGCCCACCGAGAGTCTCTCTCTCGATCGATCACCGAGAGTCTCTCTCCCTCGATCGCCCACCGAGAGTCTCTCTCTCTCTCTCTCGATAGCCCACCGAGAGTCTCTCTCTCTCTCGATCGCCCACCGAGAGTCTCTCTCTCTCTCGATCGCCCACCGAGAATCTCTCTCTCTCTCGATCGCCCGCCGAGTCTCTCTTTCTCTCTCGATCGCCCACCGCGAGTCTCTCTCTCTCTCTCTCGATCGCCCACCGAGTCTCTCTCTCTCTCGATCGCCCACCGAGAGTCTCTCTCTCTCTCGATCGCCCACCGAGTGTCTCTCTCTCTCTCGATCGCCCACTGAGCGTCTCTCTCTCTCTCGATCGCCCACCGAGCGTCTCTCTCTCTTTTGATCGCCCACCGAGAGTCTCTCTCTCTTTTGATCGCCCACCGAGAGTCTCTCTCTCTCTCGATCGCCCACCGAGTGTCTCTCTCCCTCGATCTCCTACCGAGAGTCTCTCTCCCTCGATCTCCCACTGCGAGTCTCTCTCTCTCGATCGCCCGCCGAGTCTCTCTCTCTGTCTCAATCGCCGAGAGTCTCTCGCTCTCTCTCTCGATCACCCGCCGAGAGTCTCTCTCTCTCGATCGATCACCGAGAGTCTCTCTCTCTCTCTCGATCGCCCGCCGAGAGTCTCTCTCTCTCGATCGCCCGCCGAGAGTCTCTCTCTCTCGACCGCCCGCCGACAGTCTCTCTCTCTCGATCACCCGCGGAGAGTCTCTCTCTCTCGATCGCCCGCCGAGAGTCTCTCTCTCTTGATCGATCACCGAGAGTCTCTCTCTCTCTCTCTCGATCGCCCGCCGAGAGTCTCTCTCTCTCGATCGCCCGCCGAGAGTCTCTCTCTCTCGATCGCCCGCCGAGAGTCTCTCTCTCTCGATCGCCCGCCGAGAGTCTCTCTCTCTCGATCGCCCGCCGAGAGTCTCTCTCTCTCGATCGCCCACCGAGAGTCTCTCTCGATCGCCCACCGAGAGTCTCTCTCTCTAGATCGCCCACCGAGAGTCTCTCTCTCTTGATCGATCACCTAGAGACTGTCTCTCTCGATCGATCACCTAGAGACTCTCTCTCCCTCAATCGATCACCGAGAGGCTCTCTCTCGATCGATCACCGAGAGTCGCTCTCTCGCTCGATCACCGAGAGTCTCTGTCTCGCTCGATCACCGAGAGTCTCTCTCGCTCAATCACCGAGAGTCTCTCTCTCGCTCGATCACCGAGAGTCTCTCTCTCGCTCGATCACCGAGAGTCTCTCTCTCGCTCGATCACCGAGAGTCTCTCTCTCGCTCGATCACCGAGAGTCTCTCTCTCGCTCGATCACCGAGAGTCTCTCTCTCGCTCGATCACCGAGAGTCTCTCTCTCGCTCGATCACCGAGAGTCTCTCTCTCGCTCGATCACCGAGAGTCTCTCTCTCGCTCGATCACCGAGAGTCTCTCTCTCGCTCGATCACCGAGAGTCTCTCTCTCGCTCGATCACCGAGAGTCTCTCTCTCGCTCGATCACCGAGAGTCTCTCTCTCGCTCGATCACCGAGAGTCTCTCTCTCGCTCGATCACCGAGAGTCTCTCTCTCGCTCGATCACCGAGAGTCTCTCTCTCGCTCGATCACCGAGAGTCTCTCTCTCGCTCGATCACCGAGAGTCTCTCTCTCGCTCGATCACCGAGAGTCTCTCTCTCGCTCGATCACCGAGAGTCTCTCTCTCGCTCGATCACCGAGAGTCTCTCTCTCGCTCGATCACCGAGAGTCTCTCTCTCGCTCGATCACCGAGAGTCTCTCTCTCGCTCGATCACCGAGAGTCTCTCTCTCGCTCGATCACCGAGAGTCTCTCTCTCGCTCGATCACCGAGAGTCTCTCTCTCGCTCGATCACCGAGAGTCTCTCTCTCGCTCGATCACCGAGAGTCTCTCTCTCGCTCGATCACCGAGAGTCTCTCTCTCGCTCGATCACCGAGAGTCTCTCTCTCGCTCGATCACCTAGAGACTCTCTCTCTCTCTCGATCGATCACCGAGTGTCTCTCTCTCTCTCGATCGATCACCGAGTGTCTCTCTCTCTCTCGATCGATCACCTAGAGAGTCTCTCTCTCGATCTGTCACTTAAAGACTCTCTCTCTCTCTCTCGATCGATCACCGAGAGTCTCTCTCTCGATCGATCACCTAGAGACTGTCTCTCTCGATCGATCACCTAGAGACTCTCTCTTTCTGTCAATCGATCACCGAGAGTCGCTCTCTCGATCGATCACCTAGAGACTGTCTCTCTCGATCGATCACCTAGAGACTCTCTCTCGATCGATCGATCACCGAGAATCTCTCGATCGGTCACCTAGAGACTCTCTCTCTCTCGATCGATCACCGAGAGTCTCTCTCTCTACCTCGATCACCGAGAGTCTCTCTCTCTCGATCGGTCACCGAGAGTCTCTCTCTCCCTCGATCACTGAGAGTCTCTCTCTCTCTCGATCGCCCACCGAGAGTCTCTCTCTCTCCCTCGATCACCGAGAGTCTCTCTCTCGCTCGATCACCGAGAGTCTCTCTCTCGCTCGATCACCGAGAGTCTCTCTCTCGCTCGATCACCGAGAGTCTCTCTCTCGCTCGATCACCGAGAGTCTCTCTCTCGCTCGATCACCGAGAGTCTCTCTCTCGCTCGATCACCGAGAGTCTCTCTCTCGCTCGATCACCGAGTCTCTCTCTCGCTCGATCACCGAGAGTCTCTCTCTCGCTCGATCACCGAGAGTCTCTCTCTCGCTCGATCACCGAGAGTCTCTCTCTCGCTCGATCACCGAGAGTCTCTCTCTCGCTCGATCACCGAGAGTCTCTCTCTCGCTCGATCACCGAGAGTCTCTCTCTCGCTCGATCACCGAGAGTCTCTCTCTCGCTCGATCACCGAGAGTCTCTCTCTCGCTCGATCACCGAGAGTCTCTCTCTCGCTCGATCACCGAGAGTCTCTCTCTCGCTCGATCACCGAGAGTCTCTCTCTCGCTCGATCACCGAGAGTCTCTCTCTCCCTCGATCACCGAGAGTCTCTCTCTCTCTCGATCGCCCACCGAGAGTCTCTCTCTCTCTCTCTCTCGATCGCCCACCGAAAGTCTCTCTCTCTCTCTCGATCGATCACCGAGAGTCTCTCTCTCTCTCTCGATTGATCACCGAGAGTCTCTCTCTCTCTCGATCGCCCACCGAGAGTCTCTCTCTCTCTCGATCGGTCACCGAGAGTCTCTCTCTCTCTCGATCGGTCACCGAGAGTCTCTCTCTCTCTCGATCGGTCACCGAGAGTCTCTCTCTCGATCGGTCACCGAGAGTCTGTCTCTCTCGATCGCCCACCGAGAGTCTCTCTCTCTCGATCGATCGCCCACTGAGAGTCTCTCTCTCTCGATCGATCACCGAGAGTCTCTCTCTCTCTCGATCGATCACCGAGAGTCTCTCTCTCTCTCGATCGATCACCGAGAATCTCTCGATCGGTCACCTAGAGACTCTCTCTCTCTCGATCGATCACCGAGAGTCTCTCTCTCTCTCGATCGCCCACCGAGAGTCTCTCTCTCTCCCTCGATCACCGAGAGTCTCTCTCTCTCGATCGATCACCGGGAGTGTCTCTCTCTCGATCGCCCACCGAGAGTCTCTCTCTCCCTCGATCACCGAGAGGCTCTCTCTCTCTCTCGATCACCCACCGAGAGTCTCTCTCTCTCTCGATCGCCCACCAAGAGTCTCTCTCTCTCTCTCTCGATCGCCCACCGAGAGTCTCTCTCTCTCGATCGATCACCGAGAGTCTCTCTCTCTCTCTCGATCGATCACCGAGAGTCTCTCTCTCTCTCGATCGATCACGAGAGTCTCTCTCTCTCTCTCTCGATCGCCCACCGAGAGTCTCTCTCTCTCGATCGATCACCGAGAATCTCTCTGTCTCGATCGCCCGCCGAGAGTCTCTCTGTCTCGATCGCCCGCCGAGAGTCTCTCTGTCTCGATCGCCCGCCGAGAGTCCCTCTCTCTCGATCGCCCACCGAGAGTCTCTCTCTCGATCGCCCACCGAGAGTCTCTCTCTCGATCGATCACCGAGAGTCTCTCTCTCTCGATCGCCCGCCGAGAGTCTCTCTCTCTCTCTCGATCACCGAGAGTCTCTCTCTCTCGATCGCCCGCCGAGAGTCTCTCACTCTCGATCGCCAAGAGTCTCTCTCTCTCGATCGCCAAGAGTCTCTCTCTCTCGATCGCCAAGAGTCTCTCTCGATCGATCACTGAGAGTCTCTCTCGATTGATCACCGAGAGTCTCTCTCTCTCTCGAACGCCCACCGAGAGTCTCTCTCTCTCTCTCGATCGCCCACCGAGAGTCTCTCTCTCTCTCTCGATCGCCCACCGAGAGTCTCTCTCTCTCTCTCGATCGATCACCGAGAGTCTCTCTCTCTCTCTCTCGATCGCCCACCGAGAGTCTCTCTCTCTCTCTCGATCGCCCACCGAGAGTCTCTCTCTCTCGATCGCCGAGAGTCTCTCTCTCTCGATCAGTGAGAGTCTCTCTCTCTCGATCAGTGAGAGTCTCTCTCTCTCGATCAGTGAGTCTCTCTCTCTCGATCAGTGAGAGTCTCTCTCTCTCGATCAGTGAGTCTCTCTCGATCAGTGAGAGTCTCTCTCTCTCGATCAATGAGAGTCTCTCTCTCTCGATCACTGAGATTCTCTCTCTCGATCACTGAGAGTCTCTCTCGATCACTGAGAGTCTCTCGATCACTGAGAGTCTCTCTCTCGATCACTGAGAGTCTCTCTCTCTCGATCACTGAGAGTCTCTCTCTCTCGATCACTGAGAGTCTCTCTCCCTCGATCACTGAGAGTCTCTCTCTCTCGATCACTGAGAGTCTCTCTCTCTCGATCACTGAGAGTCTCTCTCTCTCGATCACTGAGAGTCTCTCGCTCTCGATCACTGAGAGTCTCTCTCTCTCGATCACTGAGAGTCTCTCGCTCTCGATCACTGAGAGTCTCTCTCGATCACTGAGAGTATCTCTCTCTCGATCAGTGAGAATCTCTCTCTCTCGATCATTGGAGTCTCTCTCTCTCTCTCGATCAGTGAGAGTCTCTCTCTCTCGATCAGTGAGTCTCTCTCTCTCGATCAGTGAGAGTCTCTCTCTCTCGATCAGTGAGAGTCTCTCTCTCTCTCTCGATCAGTGAGAATCTCTCTCTCTCGATCAGTGAGTCTCTGTCTCTCGATCAGTGAGAGTCTCTCTCTCTCAATCAGAGTCTCTCTCTCTCTCTCGATCAGTGAGAGTCTCTCTCTCTCGATCAGTGAGAGTCTCTCTCTCTCGATCAGTGAGAGTCTCTCTCTCTCGATCAGTGAGAGTCTCTCTCTCTTGATCAGTGAGAGTCCCTCTCTCTCTCGATCAGTGAGAGTCTCTCTCTCTCGATCAGTGAGTTTCTCTGTCTCTCTCTCGATCAGTGAGAGTCAGCCTCTCTCGATCAGTGAGAGTCTCTCTCTCTCTCTCTCTCTCTCTCGATCAGTGAGGGTCTCTCTCTCTCGATCAGTGAGTCTCTCACTTGATCAGTGTGAGTCTCTCACTCTCTCTCTCGATCACTGAGAGTCTCTCTCTCTCGAACAGTGAGGGTCTCTCTCTCTCGAACAGTGAGAGTCTCTCTTCTCTGTCCATCAGTGAGAGTCTCTCTCTCGATCACTGAGAGTCTCTCTCTCTCGATCAGTGAGAGTCTCTCTCTCTCGATCAGTGAGAGTCTCTCTCTCTCGATCAGTGAGAGTCTCTCTCTCTCGATCAGTGAGAGTCTCTCTCTCTCGATCAGTGAGAGTCTCTCTCTCTCAATCAGTGAGTCTCTCTCTCTCGATCACTGAGAGTCTCTCTCTCTCTCTGTCGATCACTGAGAGCCTCTCTCTCTCTAGATTACTGACAGTCTCTCTCTCTCTCTCAATCACCGAGAGTCTCTCTCTCTCTCTCTCCCACGATCACTGACAGTCTCTCTCTCAATCACTGGGAGTCTCTCTCTCTCTCAATCACTGGGAGTCTCTCTCTCTCTCAATCACTGGGAGTCTCTCTCTCTCTCGATCACTGTGAGTCTCTCTCTCTCTCGATCACAGAGAGTCTCTCTCTCTCGATCACTGAGAGTCTCTCTCTCTCTCGATCACTGAGAGTCTCTCTTTCTCTCGATCACTAGGAGTCTCTCTTTCTCTCGATCACTGAGAGTCTCTCTCTCTCTCGATCAGTGAGAGTCTCTCTCTCTCTCGATCAGTGAGAGTCTCTCTCTCTCGATCAGTGAGAGTCTCACTCTCTCTCGATCAATGAGTCTCTCTCTCTCTCGATCAGTGAGAGTCTCTCTCGATCAGTGAGAGTCTCTCTCTCTCTCGATCACAGAGTCTCTCTCTCTCTCGATCACTGAGAGTCTCTCTCTCTCGATCACTGAGTCTCTCTCTCTCTCGATCACTGAGTCTCTCTCTCTCTCGATCACTGAGTCTCTCTCTCTCTCGATCACTGTGTCTCTCTCTCTCTCGATCACTGAGAGTCTCTCTCTCTCGATCAGTGAGTCTCTCTCGATCAGTGAGAGTCTCTCTCTCTCGATCAATGAGAGTCTCTCTCTCTCGATCACTGAGATTCTCTCTCTCGATCACTGAGAGTCTCTCTCGATCACTGAGAGTCTCTCGATCACTGAGAGTCTCTCTCTCGATCACTGAGTCTCTCTCTCTCGATCACTGAGAGTCTCTCTCTCTCGATCACTGAGAGTCTCTCTCCCTCGATCACTGAGAGTCTCTCTCTCTCGATCACTGAGAGTCTCTCTCTCTCGATCACTGAGAGTCTCTCGCTCTCGATCACTGAGAGTCTCTCTCTCTCGATCACTGAGAGTCTCTCTCGATCACTGAGAGTATCTCTCTCTCGATCAGTGAGAATCTCTCTCTCTCGATCATTGGAGTCTCTCTCTCTCTCTCGATCAGTGAGAGTCTCTCTCTCTCGATCAGTGAGAGTCTCTCTCTCTCGATCAGTGAGAGTCTCTCTCTCTCTCTCGATCAGTGAGAATCTCTCTCTCTCGATCAGTGAGTCTCTGTCTCTCGATCAGTGAGAGTCTCTCTCTCTCAATCAGAGTCTCTCTCTCTCTCTCGATCAGTGAGAGTCTCTCTCTCTCGATCAGTGAGAGTCTCTCTCTCTCGATCAGTGAGAGTCTCTCTCTCTCGATCAGTGAGAGTCTCTCTCTCTTGATCAGTGAGAGTCCCTCTCTCTCTCGATCAGTGAGAGTCTCTCTCTCTCGATCAGTGAGTTTCTCTGTCTCTCTCTCGATCAGTGAGAGTCAGCCTCTCTCGATCAGTGAGAGTCTCTCTCTCTCTCTCTCTCGATCAGTGAGGGTCTCTCTCTCTCTCTCGATCAGTGAGTCTCTCACTTGATCAGTGTGAGTCTCTCACTCTCTCTCTCGATCACTGAGAGTCTCTCTCTCTCGAACAGTGAGAGTCTCTCTCTCTCGAACAGTGAGAGTCTCTCTTCTCTGTCCATCAGTGAGAGTCTCTCTCTCGATCACTGAGAGTCTCTCTCTCTCGATCAGTGAGAGTCTCTCTCTCTCGATCAGTGAGAGTCTCTCTCTCTCGATCAGTGAGAGTCTCACTCTCTCGATCAGTGAGAGTCTCTCTCTCTCGATCAGTGAGAGTCTCTCTCTCTCGATCAGTGAGTCTCTCTCTCTCGATCACTGAGAGTCTCTCTCTCTCTCTGTCGATCACTGAGAGCCTCTCTCTCTCTAGATTACTGACAGTCTCTCTCTCTCTCTCAATCACCGAGAGTCTCTCTCTCTCTCTCTCCCACGATCACTGACAGTCTCTCTCTCAATCACTGGGAGTCTCTCTCTCTCTCAATCACTGGGAGTCTCTCTCTCTCTCTCTCAATCACTGGGAGTCTCTCTCTCTCTCAATCACTGGGAGTCTCTCTCTCTCTCTCAATCACTGGGAGTCTCTCTCTCTCTCGATCACTGTGAGTCTCTCTCTCTCTCGATCACTGAGAGTCTCTCTCTCTCTCGATCACTGAGAGTCTCTCTCTCTCGATCACTGAGAGTCTCTCTCTCTCTCGATCACTGAGAGTCTCTCTTTCTCTCGATCACTAGGAGTCTCTCTTTCTCTCGATCACTGAGAGTCTCTCTCTCTCTCGATCAGTGAGAGTCTCTCTCTCTCTCGATCAGTGAGAGTCTCTCTCTCTCGATCAGTGAGAGTCTCACTCTCTCTCGATCAATGAGTCTCTCTCTCTCTCGATCAGTGAGAGTCTCTCTCGATCAGTGAGAGTCTCTCTCTCTCTCGATCACAGAGTCACTCTCTCTCTCGATCACTGAGTCTCTCTCTCTCTCGATCACTGAGTCTCTCTCTCTCTCGATCACTGAGTCTCTCTCTCTCTCGATCACTGTGTCTCTCTCTCTCTCGATCACTGAGAGTCTCTCTCTCTCTCTCTCGATCACTGAGAGTCTCTCTCTCTCTCGATCAGTGAGAGTCCCTCTCTCTCTCGATCAGTGAGAGTCTCTCTCTCTCTCTCGATCAGTGAGAGTCTCTCTCTCTCTCTCGATCAGTGAGAGTCCCTCTCTCTCTCGATCAGTGAGAGTCCCTCTCTCGATCAGTGAGAGTCCCTCTCTCTCTCGATCAGTGAGAGTCCCTCTCTTTCTCGATCAGTGAGAGTCCCTCTCTCTCTCGATCACTGAGAGTCCCTCTCTCTCTCGATCACTGAGAGTCCCTCTCTCTCTCGATCAGTGAGAGTCCCTCTCTTTCTCGATCAGTGAGAGTCCCTCTCTCTCTCGATCAGTGAATCTCTCTCTCGATCAGTGAGAGTCTCTCTCTCTCTCTCTCGATCACTGAGAATCTCTCTCTCTCGATCACTGAGAGTCCCTCTCTCTCTCGATCACTGAGAGTCCCTCTCTCTCTCGATCACTGAGAGTCCCTCTCTCTCTCTCGATCACTGAGAGTCCCTCTCTCTCGATCACTGAGAGTCTCTCTCGATCACTGAGAGTCCCT
Organism: Isurus oxyrinchus; assembly: GCA_026770705.1. Taxonomy (NCBI): domain Eukaryota; kingdom Metazoa; phylum Chordata; class Chondrichthyes; order Lamniformes; family Lamnidae; genus Isurus; species Isurus oxyrinchus. Next base: position 28,927 of record JANJGN010003141.1, read on the forward strand.
CTCTCTGTCTCTCGATCACTGAAAGTCCCTCTCTCTCTCTGGATCACTGAGTGTCCCTCTCTCTCTTGATCACTGAGAATCCCTCTCTCTCTCTCGATCACTGAGTCTCTCTCTCTCTCTCGATCACTGAGAGTCTCTCTCTCTCGATCACTGAGAGTCTCTCTCTCGATCACTGAGAGTCTCTCTCTCGATCACTGAGAGTCTCTCTCTCTCGATCAGAGTGTCTCTCTCTCTCTCGATCACTGAGAGTCTCTCTCTCTCGATCAATGAGAGTCTCTCTCTCTCTCGATCACTGAGAGTCTCTCTCTCTCTCGATTACTGAGGGTCCCTCTTTCACTCTCTCTCTCGATCATTGGAGTCTCTCTCTCTCTCTCTCTCCCTCAATCACTGAGAGTCTCTCTCTCTGTCTCGATCATTGAGAGTCCCTCTCTCGATCACTGAGACTCCCTTTCTCTCTCTCGATCACTGAGAGACCCTCTCTCTCTCTGGATCACTGAGTGTCCCTCTCTCTCTCTGGATCACTGAGTGTCCCTCTCTCTCTCTCGATCACTGAGAGTCTCTCTCTCTCTCGATCACTGAGAGTCCCTCTCTCTGTCTCGATCATTGAGAGTCCCTCTCTCGATCACTGAGACTCCCTCTCTCTCTCTCTCGATCACTGAGAGTCCCTTTCTCTCTCTCGATCACTGAGAGTCCCTCTCGCTCTCTCTCGATCACTGAGAGTCCCTCTCTCTCTGGATCACTGAGTGTCCCTCTCTCTCTCTCGATCACTGAGAGTCCCTCTCTCTCTCTGGATCACTGAGTGATCCTCTCTCTCTCTCGATCACTGAGAGTCTCTCTCTCTCTCGATCACTGAGAGTCTCTCTGTCGATCACTGAGAGTCTCTCTCTCTGTCGATCACTGAGAGTCTCTCTCTCTCTCGATCACTGAGAGTCTCTCTCTCTCTCGATCACTGAGAGTCCCTCTCTCTCTCGATCACTGAGAGTCTCTCTTTCTCTCGATCACTGAGAGTCTCTCTTTCTCTCGATCACTGGGAGTCTCTCTCTCTCGATCACTGAGAGTCTCTCTCTCGATCACTGAGAGTCTCTCTCTCGATTACTGAGGGTCCCTCTTTCTCTCTCTCTCTCTCTCTCTCGATCACAGGGTCTCTCTCTCTCTCTCGATCACTGAGAGACTCCCTCTCTCTCTCGATCACTGAGGGTCTCTCTCTCTCGATCACTAAGGGTCTCTCTCTCTCGATCACAGGGTCTCTCTCTCTCTCTCGATCACTGAGAGACTCCCTCTCTCTCTCGATCACTGAGGGTCTCTCTCTCTCGATCACTAAGGGTCTCTCTCTCTCGATTACAGGGTCTCTCTCTCTCTCTCGAGCACTGAGAGACTCCCTCTCTCTCGATCACTGAGAGCCTCTCTCTCTCTCTCGATCTCTGAGAGTCTCTCTCTCTCGATTACTGAGGGTCCCTCTTTCTCTCTCTCTCTCGATCATTGGAGTCTCTCTCTCTCTCTCGATCATTGGGGTCTCTCTCTCTCGATCACTGACAGTCTCTCTCGATCACTGACAGTCTCTCTCTCTCGATCACTGAGGGTCTCTCTCTCTCGATCACTGAGAGTCTGTCTCTCTCTCTCGATCACTGAGAGTCTGTCTCTCTCTCTCTCGATCACTGAGAGTCTCTCTCTCTCTCTCTCGATCACTGAGAATCTGTCTCTTGCTCCCTCGATCACTGAGACTCCCTCTAGCTCTCACACTCCTCTCACTCTCTGACTTTCCGTTTCTCTCTCTTTCTCACAGCCTCCCTCCCTCACTGACGGTCATCCTCGCCCTCCCCCCCCCCCTCACTGACGGTCAGCCTCGCCCCCCTCACTGACGGTCAGCCTCCCTCCCTCACTGACAGTCAGCCTCGCCCTCCCCCCCTCACTGACGGTCAGCCTCCCTCCCTCACTGACGGTCATCCTCGCCCTCCCCCCCCTCACTGATGGTCAGCCTCGCCCCCCCTCACTGACGGTCAGCCTCCCTCCCTCACTGACGGTCATCCTCGCCCTCCCCCCTCTCACTGACGGTCAGCCTCGCCCCCCTCACTGACGGTCAGCCTCGCTCCCTCACTGACGGTCAGCCTCCCTCCCTCACTGACGGTCATCCTCGCCCTCCCCCCCCTCACTGACGGTCAGCCTCCCTCCCTCACTGACAGTCAGCCTCGCCCTCCCCCCCTCACTGACGGTCAGCCTCCCTCCCTCACTGACGGTCATCCTCGCCCTCCCCCCCTCACTGATGGTCAGCCTCGCCCCCCATCACTGACGGTCAGCCTCCCTCCCTCACTGACGGTCATCCTCGCCCTCCCCCCCCCTCACTGACGGTCAGCCTCGCCCCCCTCACTGACGGTCAGCCTCGCTCCCTCACTGACGGTCAGCCTCCCTCCCTCACTGACGGTCATCCTCGCCCTCCCCCCCCTCACTGACGGTCAGCCTCGCCCCCCTCACTGACGGTCAGCATCCCTCCCTCACTGACGGTCATCCTCGCCCCCACCCCTCACTGACGGTCAGCCTCCCTCCTTCACTGATGGTCAGCCTCACTGACGGTCAGCCTCCCTCCCACCCTCACTGACGGTCAGCCTCCCTCCCTCACTGACGGTCAGCCTCGCTCCCACACTGACGGTCAGCCTCCCCCCCTCACTGACGGTCAGCCTCCCTCCCTCACTGACGGTCAGCCTCCCCCCCTCACTGACGGTCAGCCTCGCCCTCCCCCTCACTGACGGTCAGCCTCCCTCCCTCACTGACGGTGAGCCTCCCCCTCACTGACGGTCAGCCTCCCTCCTGCCCTGACTGACGGTCAGCCTCCCTCCCTCAGTGACGGTCAGCCGCGGCACCCTCACTGACGGTCAGCCCCTCTCCCTGACTGACGGTCAGCCTCCCCCCCTCACTGACGGTCAGCCTCCCCCCCTCACTGACGGTCAGCCTTCCCCCCTCACTGACGGTCAGCCTTCCCCCCTCACTGACGGTCAGCCTCCCCCCCTCACTGACGGTCAGTCTCCCCCCCTCACTGACAGTCAGCGTCCCTTCCTCTCTGACGCTCAGCCTCCCCCCTCACTGACGGTCAGCCTACCCACTCACTGATGGTCAGCCTCCCCCCCTCACTGGCGGTCAGCCTCCCTCCCTCACTGATGGTCAGCCTTGGCCCCCTCACTGACGGTCAGCCTCCCTCCCTGACTGACGGTCAGCCTCCCTCCCTCACTGACGGTCAGCCTACCTCCCTCACTGACGGTCAGCCTCCCTCCTTCACTGACGGTCAGCCTCCCTCCCTCACTGACGGTCAGCCTCCCTCCCACCCTCACTGACGGTCAGCCTCCCTCCCTCACTGACGGTCAGCCTCCCTCCCTCACTGACGGTCAGCCTCGCCCTCCCCCTCACTGATGGTCAGCCTCCCTCCCTCACTGACGGTCAGCCTCCCCCCTCACTGACGGTCAGCCTCCCTCCTGCCCTGACTGACGGTCAGCCTCCCTCCCTCACTGACGGTCAGCCTCGCAACCCTCACTGATGGTCAGCCTCTCTCCCTGACTGACGGTCAGCCTCCCCCCCTCACTGACGGTCAGCCTCCCCCCCTCACTGACGGTCAGCCTCCCCCCCTCACTGACGGTCAGCCTCCTCCCCTCACTGACGGTCAGTCTCCCCCCCTCACTGACAGTCAGCGTCCCTTCCACTCTGACGCTCAGCCTCCCCGCTCACTGACGGTCAGACTCCCTCCCTCACTGACGGTCAGGCTCCCTCCCTGTCTGACAGTCAGGCTCCCTCCCTGTATGATGGTCAGCCTCCCTCCCTCACTGACGGTCAGCCTCCCTCCCTCACTGACGGTCAGCCTCCCTCCCTCACTGACGGTCAGCCTCGCCCCCCCTCACTGACGGTCAGCCTCCCTCCCTCACTGACGGTCAGCCTCCCGCCCTCACTGACGGTCAGCCTCCCTCCCTCACTGACGGTCAGCCTCCCCACCTCACTGACGGTCAGCCTCCCTCCCTCACTGACGGTCAGCCTCCCCCCCTCACTGACGGTCAGCCTCCCCCCCTCACTGACGGTCAGCCTCCCTCCCTCACTGACGGTCAGCCTCCCTCCCTCACTGACGGTCAGCCTCCCTCCCTCACTGACGGTCAGCCTCCCTCCCTCTCTGACGGTCAGCCTCCCTCCGTCTCTGATGGTCAGCCTCCCCCCCTCACTGACGGTCAGCCTCCCCCCCTCACTGACGGTCAGCCTCCCTCCCTCACTGACGGACAGCCTCCCTCCCTCACTGACGCTCAGCCTCCCTCCCTCACTGACGGTCAGCCTCGCCCCCCTCACTGACGGTCAGCCTCCCCCCCTCACTGATGGTCAGCCTTCCGCCCTCTCTGACGGTCAGCCTCCCTTTCTCTCTGACGGTCAGCCTCGCCCCTCACTGACGGTCAGCCTCCCTCCCTTACTGGCGGTCAGCCTCGCCCCCCTCACTGATGGTCAGGCTCCCTCCCTGTCTGACGGTCAGCCTCCCCACCTCACTGACGGTCAGCCTCCCTCCCTCACTGACGGTCAGCCTCGCCCCCCCTCACTGACGGTCAGCCTCCCACCCTCACTGACGGTCAGCCTACCACCCTCACTGATGGTCAGCCTCCCTCCTTCACTGATGGTCAGCCTCCCTCCCTCACTGACGGTCAGCCTCCCTCCCACTCTCACTGACGGTCAGCCTCCCACCCTCACTGACGGTCAGCCTACCACCCTCACTGACGGTCAGCCTCCCTCCTTCACTGATGGTCAGCCTCCCACCCTCACTGACGGTCAGCCTCGCCCTCCCCCTCACTGACGGTCAGCCTCCCTCCCTCACTGACGGTCAGCCTCGCTCCCACACTGACGGTCAGCCTCCCCCCTCACTGACGGTCAGCCTCCCCCCCTCACTGACGGTCAGCCTCCCTCCCTCACTGAAGGTCAGCCTCCCTCCCTCACTGACGGTCAGCCTCCCTCCCTCACTGACGGTCAGCCTCCCCCCTCACTGACGTTCAGCCTCCCTCTCTTACTGACGGTCAGCCTCGCCCCCCTCCCTGATGGTCAGGCTCCCTCCCTGTCTGACGGTCAGCCTCCCCACCTCACTGACGGTCAGCCTCCCTCCCTCACTGACGGTCAGCCTCCCCCCCTCACTGACGGTCAGCCTCGCCCCCCTCACTGACGGTCAGCCTCCCACCCTCACTGACGGTCAGCCTACCACTCTCACTGACGGTCAGCCTCCCTCCCTCACTGATGGTCAGCCTCACTGACGGTCAGCCTCCCTCCCACCCTCACTGACGGTCAGCCTCCCACCCTCACTGACGGTCAGCCCTACCACCCTCACTGACGGTCAGCCTCCCTCCTTCACTGATGGTCAGCCTCCCCCCCTCACTGACGGTCAGCCTCCCCACCCTCACTGACGGTCAGCCTACCACCCTCACTGACGGTCAGCCTCCCTCCCTTACTGGCGGTCAGCCTCGCCCCCCTCACTGATGGTCAGGCTCCCTCCCTGTCTGACGGTCAGCCTCCCCACCTCACTGACGGTCAGCCTCCCTCCCTCACTGACGGTCAGCCTCCCCCCCTCACTGACGGTCAGCCTCCCACCCTCACTGACGGTCAGCCTACCACCCTCACTGACGGTCAGCCTCCCTCCCTTACTGGCGGTCAGCCTCGCCCCCCTCACTGATGGTCAGGCTCCCCTCCCTGTCTGACGGTCAGCCTCCCCACCTCACTGACGGTCAGCCTCCCTCCCTCACTGACGGTCAGCCTCCCACCCTCACTGACGGTCAGCCTACCACCCTCACTGACGGTCAGCCTCCCTCCTTCACTGATGGTCAGCCTCCCTCCCTCACTGACGGTCAGCCTCCCTCCCACTCTCACTGACGGTCAGCCTCCCACCCTCACTGACGGTCAGCCTACCACCCTCACTGACGGTCAGCCTCCCTCCTTCACTGATGGTCAGCCTCCCACCCTCACTGACGGTCAGCCTCGCCCTCCCCCTCACTGACGGTCAGCCTCCCTCCCTCACTGACGGTCAGCCTCGCTCCCACACTGACGGTCAGCCTCCCCCCCTCACTGACGGTCAGCCTCCCCCCCTCACTGACGGTCAGCCTCCCCCCCTCACTGACGGTCAGCCTCCCTCCCTCACTGACGGTCAGCCTCCCTCCCTCACTGACGGTCAGCCTCCCCCCTCACTGACGTTCAGCCTCCCTCTCTTACTGACGGTCAGCCTCGCCCCCCTCCCTGATGGTCAGGCTCCCTCCCTGTCTGACGGTCAGCCTCCCCACCTCACTGACGGTCAGCCTCCCTCCCTCACTGACGGTCAGCCTCCCCCCCTCACTGACGGTCAGCCTCCCTCCCTCACTGACGGTCAGCCTCCCTCCCTCACTGACGGTCAGCCTCCCTCCCTCACTGACGGTCAGCCTCCCTCCCTCTCTGACGGTCAGCCTCCCTCCGTCTCTGATGGTCAGCCTCCCCCCCTCACTGACGGTCAGCCTCCCCCCCTCACTGACGGTCAGCCTCCCTCCCTCACTGACGGACAGCCTCCCTCCCTCACTGACGCTCAGCCTCCCTCCCTCACTGACGGTCAGCCTCGCCCCCCTCACTGACGGTCAGCCTCCCCCCCTCACTGATGGTCAGCCTTCCGCCCTCTCTGACGGTCAGCCTCCCTTTCTCTCTGACGGTCAGCCTCGCCCCTCACTGACGGTCAGCCTCCCTCCCTTACTGGCGGTCAGCCTCGCCCCCCTCACTGATGGTCAGGCTCCCTCCCTGTCTGACGGTCAGCCTCCCCACCTCACTGACGGTCAGCCTCCCTCCCTCACTGACGGTCAGCCTCGCCCCCCCTCACTGACGGTCAGCCTCCCACCCTCACTGACGGTCAGCCTACCACCCTCACTGATGGTCAGCCTCCCTCCTTCACTGATGGTCAGCCTCCCTCCCTCACTGACGGTCAGCCTCCCTCCCACTCTCACTGACGGTCAGCCTCCCACCCTCACTGACGGTCAGCCTACCACCCTCACTGACGGTCAGCCTCCCTCCTTCACTGATGGTCAGCCTCCCACCCTCACTGACGGTCAGCCTCGCCCTCCCCCTCACTGACGGTCAGCCTCCCTCCCTCACTGACGGTCAGCCTCGCTCCCACACTGACGGTCAGCCTCCCCCCTCACTGACGGTCAGCCTCCCCCCCTCACTGACGGTCAGCCTCCCTCCCTCACTGAAGGTCAGCCTCCCTCCCTCACTGACGGTCAGCCTCCCTCCCTCACTGACGGTCAGCCTCCCCCCTCACTGACGTTCAGCCTCCCTCTCTTACTGACGGTCAGCCTCGCCCCCCTCCCTGATGGTCAGGCTCCCTCCCTGTCTGACGGTCAGCCTCCCCACCTCACTGACGGTCAGCCTCCCTCCCTCACTGACGGTCAGCCTCCCCCCCTCACTGACGGTCAGCCTCGCCCCCCTCACTGACGGTCAGCCTCCCACCCTCACTGACGGTCAGCCTACCACTCTCACTGACGGTCAGCCTCCCTCCCTCACTGATGGTCAGCCTCACTGACGGTCAGCCTCCCTCCCACCCTCACTGACGGTCAGCCTCCCACCCTCACTGACGGTCAGCCTACCACCCTCACTGACGGTCAGCCTCCCTCCTTCACTGATGGTCAGCCTCCCCCCCTCACTGACGGTCAGCCTCCCACCCTCACTGACGGTCAGCCTACCACCCTCACTGACGGTCAGCCTCCCTCCCTTACTGGCGGTCAGCCTCGCCCCCCCTCACTGATGGTCAGGCTCCCTCCCTGTCTGACGGTCAGCCTCCCCACCTCACTGACGGTCAGCCTCCCTCCCTCACTGACGGTCAGCCTCCCCCCCTCACTGACGGTCAGCCTCCCACCCTCACTGACGGTCAGCCTACCACCCTCACTGACGGTCAGCCTCCCTCCCTTACTGGCGGTCAGCCTCGCCCCCCCTCACTGATGGTCAGGCTCCCTCCCTGTCTGACGGTCAGCCTCCCCACCTCACTGACGGTCAGCCTCCCTCCCTCACTGACGGTCAGCCTCCCACCCTCACTGACGGTCAGCCTACCACCCTCACTGACGGTCAGCCTCCCTCCTTCACTGATGGTCAGCCTCCCTCCCTCACTGACGGTCAGCCTCCCTCCCACTCTCACTGACGGTCAGCCTCCCACCCTCACTGACGGTCAGCCTACCACCCTCACTGACGGTCAGCCTCCCTCCTTCACTGATGGTCAGCCTCCCACCCTCACTGACGGTCAGCCTCGCCCTCCCCCTCACTGACGGTCAGCCTCCCTCCCTCACTGACGGTCAGCCTCGCTCCCACACTGACGGTCAGCCTCCCCCCCTCACTGACGGTCAGCCTCCCCCCCTCACTGACGGTCAGCCTCCCCCCCTCACTGACGGTCAGCCTCCCTCCCTCACTGACGGTCAGCCTCCCTCCCTCACTGACGGTCAGCCTCCCCCCTCACTGACGTTCAGCCTCCCTCTCTTACTGACGGTCAGCCTCGCCCCCCTCCCTGATGGTCAGGCTCCCTCCCTGTCTGACGGTCAGCCTCCCCACCTCACTGACGGTCAGCCTCCCTCCCTCACTGACGGTCAGCCTCCCCCCCTCACTGACGGTCAGCCTCGCCCCCCTCACTGACGGTCAGCCTCCCACCCTCACTGACGGTCAGCCTACCACCCTCACTGACGGTCAGCCTCCCTCCCTCACTGATGGTCAGCCTCACTGACGGTCAGCCTCCCTCCCACCCTCACTGACGGTCAGCCTCCCACCCTCACTGACGGTCAGCCTACCACCGTCACTGACGGTCAGCCTCCCTCCTTCACTGATGGTCAGCCTCCCTCCCTCACTGATGGTCAGCCTCGCCCTCCCCCTCACTGACGGTCAGCCAACCTCCCTCACTGACGGTCAGCCTCGCTCCCACACTGACGGTCAGCCTCCCCCCCTCACTGACGGTCAGCCTCCCTCCCTCACTGACGGTCAGCCTCCCCCCCCTCACTGACGGTCAGCCTCGCCCTCCCCCTCACTGACGGTCAGCCTCCCTCCCTCACTGACGGTCAGCCTCCCCCCTCACTGACGGTCAGCCTCCCTCCTGCCCTGACTGACGGTCAGCCTCCCTCCCTCACTGACGGTCAGCCTCGGCACCCTCACTGACGGTCAGCCCCTCTCCCTGACTGACGGTCAGCCTCCCCCCCTCACTGATGGTCAGCCTCCCCCCCTCACTGACGGTCAGCCTCCCCCCCTCACTGACGGTCAGTCTCCCCCCCTCACTGACAGTCAGCGTCCCTTCCTCTCTGACGCTCAGCCTCCCCCCTCACTGACGGTCAGCCTACCCCCTCACTGACGGTCAGCCTTCCCCCCTCACTGGCGGTCAGCCTCCCTCCCTCACTGATGGTCAGCCTTGGCCCCCTCACTGACGGTCAGCCTCCCTCCCTGACTGACGGTCAGCCTCCCTCCCTCACTGACGGTCAGCCTACCTCCCTCACTGACGGTCAGCCTACCTCCCTCACTGACGGTCAGCCTCCCTCCTTCACTGATGGTCAGCCTCCCTCCCTCACTGACGGTCAGCCTCGCCCTCCCCCTCACTGATGGTCAGCCTCCCTCCCTCACTGACGGTCAGCCTCCCTCCTGCCCTGACTGACAGTCAGCCTCCCTCCCTCACTGACGGTCAGCCTCGCAACCCTCACTGATGGTCAGCCTCTCTCCCTGACTGACGGTCAGCCTCCCCCCCTCACTGACGGTCAGCCTACCCCCTCACTGACGGTCAGCCTTCCCCCCTCACTGGCGGTCAGCCTCCCTCCCTCACTGATGGTCAGCCTTGGCCCCCTCACTGACGGTCAGCCTCCCTCCCTGACTGACGGTCAGCCTCCCTCCCTCACTGACGGTCAGCCTACCTCCCTCACTGACGGTCAGCCTACCTCCCTCACTGACGGTCAGCCTCCCTCCTTCACTGATGGTCAGCCTCCCTCCCTCACTGACGGTCAGCCTCGCCCTCCCCCTCACTGATGGTCAGCCTCCCTCCCTCACTGACGGTCAGCCTCCCTCCTGCCCTGACTGACAGTCAGCCTCCCTCCCTCACTGACGGTCAGCCTCGCAACCCTCACTGATGGTCAGCCTCTCTCCCTGACTGACGGTCAGCCTCCCCCCCTCACTGACGGTCAGCCTCCCCCCCTCACTGACGGTCAGTCTCCTCCCCTCACTGACGGTCAGTCTCCCCCCCTCACTGACAGTCAGCGTCCCTTCCTCTCTGACGCTCAGCCTCCCCGCTCACTGACGGTCAGACTCCCTCCCTCACTGACGGTCAGGCTCCCTCCCTGTCTGACAGTCAGGCTCCCTCCCTGTATGATGGTCAGCCTCCCTCCCTCACTGACGGTCAGCCTCCCTCCCTCACTGACGGTCAGCCTCCCTCCCTCACTGACGGTCAGCCTCGCCCCCCCTCACTGACGGTCAGCCTCCCTCCCTCACTGACGGTCAGCCTCCCGCCCTCACTGACGGTCAGCCTCCCTCCCTCACTGACGGTCAGCCTCCCCACTTCACTGACGGTCAGCCTCCCTCCCTCACTGACGGTCAGCCTCCCCCCCTCACTGACGGTCAGCCTCCCCCCCTCACTGACGGTCAGCCTCCCCTCCTCACTGACGGTCAGCCTCCCTCCCTCACTGACGGTCAGCCTCCCTCCCTCACTGACGGTCAGCCTCCCTCCCTCACTGACGGTCAGCCTCCCTCCCTCTCTGACGGTCAGCCTCCCTCCGTCTCTGATGGTCAGCCTCCCCCCCTCACTGACGGTCAGCCTCCCCCCCTCACTGACGGTCAGCCTCCCCCCCTCACTGACGGTCAGCCACCCTCCCTCACTGACGGACAGCCTCCCTCCCTCACTGACGCTCAGCCTCCCTCCCTCACTGACGGTCAGCCTTGCCCCCCTCACTGACGGTCAGCCTCCCTCCCTCACTGACGGTCAGCCTCCCTCCCTCACTGACGGTCAGCCTCCCTCCCTCACTGACGGTCAGCCTCCCTCCCTCTCTGACGGTCAGCCTCCCTCCGTCTCTGATGGTCAGCCTCCCCCCCTCACTGACGGTCAGCCTCCCCCCCTCACTGACGGTCAGCCTCCCTCCCTCACTGACGGACAGCCTCCCTCCCTCACTGACGCTCAGCCTCCCTCCCTCACTGACGGTCAGCCTCGCCCCCCTCACTGACGGTCAGCCTCCCCCCCTCACTGACGGTCAGCCTCCCCCCCTCACTGATGGTCAGCCTTCCTCCCTCTCTGACGGTCAGCCTCCCTTTCTCTCTGACGGTCAGCCTCGCCCCTCACTGACGGTCAGCCTCCCTCCCTTACTGGCGGTCAGCCTCGCCCCCCTCACTGATGGTCAGGCTCCCTCCCTGTCTGACGGTCAGCCTCCCCACCTCACTGACGGTCAGCCTCCCTCCCTCACTGACGGTCAGCCTCGCCCCCCCTCACTGACGGTCAGCCTCCCACCCTCACTGACGGTCAGCCTACCACCCTCACTGACGGTCAGCCTCCCTCCTTCACTGATGGTCAGCCTCTCTCCCTCACTGACGGTCAGCCTCCCTCCCACTCTCACTGACGGTCAGCCTCCCACCCTCACTGACGGTCAGCCTACCACCCTCACTGACGGTCAGCCTCCCTCCTTCACTGATGGTCAGCCTCCCACCCTCACTGACGGTCAGCCTCGCCCTCCCCCTCACTGACGGTCAGCCTCCCTCCCTCACTGACGGTCAGCCTCGCTCCCACACTGACGGTCAGCCTCCCCCCCTCACTGACGGTCAGCCTCCCCCCCTCACTGACGGTCAGCCTCCCCCCCTCACTGACGGTCAGCCTCCCCCCCTCACTGACGGTCAGCCTCCCTCCCTCACTGACGGTCAGCCTCCCCCCTCACTGACGTTCAGCCTCCCTCTCTTACTGACGGTCAGCCTCGCCCCCCTCCCTGATGGTCAGGCTCCCTCCCTGTCTGACGGTCAGCCTCCCCACCTCACTGACGGTCAGCCTCCCTCCCTCACTGACGGTCAGCCTCCCCCCCTCACAGACGGTCAGCCTCGCCCCCCTCACTGACGGTCAGCCTCCCACCCTCACTGACGGTCAGCCTACCACCCTCACTGACGGTCAGCCTCCCTCCCTCACTGATGGTCAGCCTCACTGACGGTCAGCCTCCCTCCCACCCTCACTGACGGTCAGCCTCCCACCCTCACTGACGGTCAGCCTACCACCCTCACTGACGGTCAGCCTCCCTCCTTCACTGATGGTCAGCCTCCCCCCCTCACTGACGGTCAGCCTCCCACCCTCACTGACGGTCAGCCTACCACCCTCACTGACGGTCAGCCTCCCTCCCTTACTGGCGGTCAGCCTCGCCCCCCTCACTGATGGTCAGGCTCCCTCCCTGTCTGACGGTCAGCCTCCCCACCTCACTGAAGGTCAGCCTCCCTCCCTCACTGACGGTCAGCCTCGCCCCCCCTCACTGACGGTCAGCCTCCCACCCTCACTGACGGTCAGCCTACCACCCTCACTGACGGTCAGCCTCCCTCCTTCACTGATGGTCAGCCTCCCTCCCTCACTGACGGTCAGCCTCCCTCCCACTCTCACTGACGGTCAGCCTCCCACCCTCACTGACGGTCAGCCTAACACCCTCACTGACGGTCAGCCTCCCTCCTTCACTGATGGTCAGCCTCCCACCCTCACTGACGGTCAGCCTCGCCCTCCCCCTCACTGACGGTCAGCCTCCCTCCCTCACTGACGGTCAGCCTCGCTCCCACACTGACGGTCAGCCTCCCCCCCTCACTGACGGTCAGCCTCCCCCCCCTCACTGACGGTCAGCCTCCCCCCCTCACTGACGGTCAGCCTCCCTCCCTCACTGACGGTCAGCCTCCCTCCCTCACTGACGGTCAGCCTCCCCCCTCACTGACGTTCAGCCTCCCTCTCTTACTGACGGTCAGCCTCGCCCCCCTCCCTGATGGTCAGGCTCCCTCCCTGTCTGACGGTCAGCCTCCCCACCTCACTGACGGTCAGCCTCCCCCCCTCACTGACGGTCAGCCTCGCCCCCCTCACTGACGGTCAGCCTCCCACCCTCACTGACGGTCAGCCTACCACCCTCACTGACGGTCAGCCTCCCTCCCTCACTGATGGTCAGCCTCACTGACGGTCAGCCTCCCTCCCACCCTCACTGACGGTCAGCCTCCCACCCTCACTGACGGTCAGCCTACCACCCTCACTGACGGTCAGCCTCCCTCCTTCACTGATGGTCAGCCTCCCTCCCTCACTGATGGTCAGCCTCGCCCTCCCCCTCACTGACGGTCAGCCAACCTCCCTCACTGACGGTCAGCCTCGCTCCCACACTGACGGTCAGCCTCCCCCCCTCACTGACGGTCAGCCTCCCTCCCTCACTGACGGTCAGCCTCCCCCCCCCTCACTGACGGTCAGCCTCGCCCTCCCCCTCACTGACGGTCAGCCTCCCTCCCTCACTGACGGTCAGCCTCCCCCCTCACTGACGGTCAGCCTCCCTCCTGCCCTGACTGACGGTCAGCCTCCCTCCCTCACTGACGGTCAGCCTCGGCACCCTCACTGACGGTCAGCCCCCTCTCCCTGACTGACGGTCAGCCTCCCCCCCTCACTGATGGTCAGCCTCCCCCCCCTCACTGATGGTCAGCCTCCCCCCCTCACTGACGGTCAGTCTCCCCCCCCTCACTGACAGTCAGCGTCCCTTCCTCTCTGACGCTCAGCCTCCCCCCTCACTGACGGTCAGCCTACCCCCTCACTGACGGTCAGCCTTCCCCCCTCACTGGCGGTCAGCCTCCCTCCCTCACTGATGGTCAGCCTTGGCCCCCTCACTGACGGTCAGCCTCCCTCCCTGACTGACGGTCAGCCTCCCTCCCTCACTGACGGTCAGCCTACCTCCCTCACTGACGGTCAGCCTACCTCCCTCACTGACGGTCAGCCTCCCTCCTTCACTGATGGTCAGCCTCCCTCCCTCACTGACGGTCAGCCTCGCCCTCCCCCTCACTGATGGTCAGCCTCCCTCCCTCACTGACGGTCAGCCTCCCTCCTGCCCTGACTGACAGTCAGCCTCCCTCCCTCACTGACGGTCAGCCTCGCAACCCTCACTGATGGTCAGCCTCTCTCCCTGACTGACGGTCAGCCTCCCCCCCTCACTGACGGTCAGCCTCCCCCCCTCACTGACGGTCAGCCTCCTCCCCTCACTGACGGTCAGTCTCCCCCCCTCACTGACAGTCAGCGTCCCTTCCTCTCTGACGCTCAGCCTCCCCGCTCACTGACGGTCAGACTCCCTCCCTCACTGACGGTCAGGCTCCCTCCCTGTCTGACAGTCAGGCTCCCTCCCTGTATGATGGTCAGCCTCCCTCCCTCACTGACGGTCAGCCTCCCTCCCTCACTGACGGTCAGCCTCCCTCCCTCACTGACGGTCAGCCTCGCCCCCCCTCACTGACGGTCAGCCTCCCTCCCTCACTGACGGTCAGCCTCCCGCCCTCACTGACGGTCAGCCTCCCTCCCTCACTGACGGTCAGCCTCCCCACTTCACTGACGGTCAGCCTCCCTCCCTCACTGACGGTCAGCCTCCCCCCCTCACTGACGGTCAGCCTCCCCTCCTCACTGACGGTCAGCCTCCCTCCCTCACTGACGGTCAGCCTCCCTCCCTCACTGACGGTCAGCCTCCCTCCCTCACTGACGGTCAGCCTCCCTCCCTCACTGACGGTCAGCCTCCCTCCCTCTCTGACGGTCAGCCTCCCTCCGTCTCTGATGGTCAGCCTCCCCCCCTCACTGACGGTCAGCCTCCCCCCCTCACTGACGGTCAGCCTCCCCCCCTCACTGACGGTCAGCCACCCTCCCTCACTGACGGACAGCCTCCCTCCCTCACTGACGCTCAGCCTCCCTCCCTCACTGACGGTCAGCCTTGCCCCCCTCACTGACGGTCAGCCTCCCTCCCTCACTGACGGTCAGCCTCCCTCCCTCACTGACGGTCAGCCTCCCTCCCTCACTGACGGTCAGCCTCCCTCCCTCTCTGACAGTCAGCCTCCCTCCGTCTCTGACGGTCAGCCTCCCCCCCTCACTGACGGTCAGCCTCCCTCCCTCACTGACGGACAGCCTCCCTCCCTCACTGACGCTCAGCCTCCCTCCCTCACTGACGGTCAGCCTCGCCCCCCTCACTGACGGTCAGCCTCCCCCCCTCACTGATGGTCAGCCTTCCTCCCTCTCTGACGGTCAGCCTCCCTTTCTCTCTGACGGTCAGCCTCGCCCCTCACTGACGGTCAGCCTCCCTCCCTTACTGGCGGTCAGCCTCGCCCCCCTCACTGATGGTCAGGCTCCCTCCCTGTCTGACGGTCAGCCTCCCCACCTCACTGACGGTCAGCCTCCCTCCCTCACTGACGGTCAGCCTCGCCCCCCCTCACTGACGGTCAGCCTCCCACCCTCACTGACGGTCAGCCTACCACCCTCACTGACGGTCAGCCTCCCTCCTTCACTGATGGTCAGCCTCCCTCCCTCACTGACGGTCAGCCTCCCTCCCACTCTCACTGACGGTCAGCCTCCCACCCTCACTGACGGTCAGCCTACCACCCTCACTGACGGTCAGCCTCCCTCCTTCACTGATGGTCAGCCTCCCACCCTCACTGACGGTCAGCCTCGCCCTCCCCCTCACTGACGGTCAGCCTCCCTCCCTCACTGACGGTCAGCCTCGCTCCCACACTGACGGTCAGCCTCCCCCCCCTCACTGACGGTCAGCCTCCCCCCCTCACTGACGGTCAGCCTCCCCCCCTCACTGACGGTCAGCCTCCCTCCCTCACTGACGGTCAGCCTCCCTCCCTCACTGACGGTCAGCCTCCCCCCTCACTGACGTTCAGCCTCCCTCTCTTACTGACGGTCAGCCTCGCCCCCCTCCCTGATGGTCAGGCTCCCTCCCTGTCTGACGGTCAGCCTCCCCACCTCACTGACGGTCAGCCTCCCTCCCTCACTGACGGTCAGCCTCCCCCCCTCACTGACGGTCAGCCTCGCCCCCCTCACTGACGGTCAGCCTCCCACCCTCACTGACGGTCAGCCTACCACCCTCACTGACGGTCAGCCTCCCTCCCTCACTGATGGTCAGCCTCACTGACGGTCAGCCTCCCTCCCACCCTCACTGACGGTCAGCCTCCCACCCTCACTGACGGTCAGCCTACCACCCTCACTGACGGTCAGCCTCCCTCCTTCACTGATGGTCAGCCTCCCCCCCTCACTGACGGTCAGCCTCCCACCCTCACTGACGGTCAGCCTACCACCCTCACTGACGGTCAGCCTCCCTCCCTTACTGGCGGTCAGCCTCGCCCCCCTCACTGATGGTCAGGCTCCCTCCCTGTCTGACGGTCAGCCTCCCCACCTCACTGACGGTCAGCCTCCCTCCCTCACTGACGGTCAGCCTCGCCCCCCCTCACTGACGGTCAGCCTCCCACCCTCACTGACGGTCAGCCTACCACCCTCACTGACGGTCAGCCTCCCTCCTTCACTGATGGTCAGCCTCCCTCCCTCACTGACGGTCAGCCTCCCTCCCACTCTCACTGACGGTCAGCCTCCCACCCTCACTGACGGTCAGCCTACCACCCTCACTGACGGTCAGCCTCCCTCCTTCACTGATGGTCAGCCTCCCACCCTCACTGACGGTCAGCCTCGCCCTCCCCCTCACTGACGGTCAGCCTCCCTCCCTCACTGACGGTCAGCCTCGCTCCCACACTGACGGTCAGCCTCCCCCCCTCACTGACGGTCAGCCTCCCCCCCTCACTGACGGTCAGCCTCCCCCCCTCACTGACGGTCAGCCTCCCTCCCTCACTGACGGTCAGCCTCCCTCCCTCACTGACGGTCAGCCTCCCCCCTCACTGACGTTCAGCCTCCCTCTCTTACTGACGGTCAGCCTCGCCCCCCTCCCTGATGGTCAGGCTCCCTCCCTGTCTGACGGTCAGCCTCCCCACCTCACTGACGGTCAGCCTCCCCCCCTCACTGACGGTCAGCCTCGCCCCCCTCACTGACGGTCAGCCTCCCACCCTCACTGACGGTCAGCCTACCACCCTCACTGACGGTCAGCCTCCCTCCCTCACTGATGGTCAGCCTCACTGACGGTCAGCCTCCCTCCCACCCTCACTGACGGTCAGCCTCCCACCCTCACTGACGGTCAGCCTACCACCCTCACTGACGGTCAGCCTCCCTCCTTCACTGATGGTCAGCCTCCCTCCCTCACTGATGGTCAGCCTCGCCCTCCCCCTCACTGACGGTCAGCCAACCTCCCTCACTGACGGTCAGCCTCGCTCCCACACTGACGGTCAGCCTCCCCCCCTCACTGACGGTCAGCCTCCCTCCCTCACTGACGGTCAGCCTCCCCCCCCTCACTGACGGTCAGCCTCGCCCTCCCCCCTCACTGACGGTCAGCCTCCCTCCCTCACTGACGGTCAGCCTCCCCCCTCACTGACGGTCAGCCTCCCTCCTGCCCTGACTGACGGTCAGCCTCCCTCCCTCACTGACGGTCAGCCTCGGCACCCTCACTGACGGTCAGCCCCTCTCCCTGACTGACGGTCAGCCTCCCCCCCTCACTGATGGTCAGCCTCCCCCCCTCACTGACGGTCAGCCTCCCCCCCTCACTGACGGTCAGTCTCCCCCCCTCACTGACAGTCAGCGTCCCTTCCTCTCTGACGCTCAGCCTCCCCCCTCACTGACGGTCAGCCTACCCCCTCACTGACGGTCAGCCTTCCCCCCTCACTGGCGGTCAGCCTCCCTCCCTTACTGATGGTCAGCCTTGGCCCCCTCACTGACGGTCAGCCTCCCTCCCTGACTGACGGTCAGCCTCCCTCCCTGACTGACGGTCAGCCTACCTCCCTCACTGACGGTCAGCCTCCCTCCTTCACTGATGGTCAGCCTCCCTCCCTCACTGACGGTCAGCCTCGCCCTCCCCCTCACTGATGGTCAGCCTCCCTCCCTCACTGACGGTCAGCCTCCCTCCTGCCCTGACTGACAGTCAGCCTCCCTCCCTCACTGACGGTCAGCCTCGCAACCCTCACTGATGGTCAGCCTCTCTCCCTGACTGACGGTCAGCCTCCCCCCCTCACTGACGGTCAGCCTCCCCCCCTCACTGACGGTCAGCCTCCTCCCCTCACTGACGGTCAGTCTCCCCCCCTCACTGACAGTCAGCGTCCCTTCCTCTCTGACGCTCAGCCTCCCCGCTCACTGACGGTCAGACTCCCTCCCTCACTGACGGTCAGGCTCCCTCCCTGTCTGACAGTCAGGCTCCCTCCCTGTATGATGGTCAGCCTCCCTCCCTCACTGACGGTCAGCCTCCCTCCCTCACTGACGGTCAGCCTCCCTCCCTCACTGACGGTCAGCCTCGCCCCCCCTCACTGACAGTCAGCCTCCCTCCCTCACTGACGGTCAGCCTCCCGCCCTCACTGACGGTCAGCCTCCCTCCATCACTGACGGTCAGCCTCCCCACCTCACTGACGGTCAGCCTCCCTCCCTCACTGACGGTCAGCCTCCCCCCCTCACTGACGGTCAGCCTCCCCTCCTCACTGACGGTCAGCCTCCCTCCCTCACTGACGGTCAGCCTCCCTCCCTCACTGACGGTCAGCCTCCCTCCCTCACTGACGGTCAGCCTCCCTCCCTCACTGACGGTCAGCCTCCCTCCCTCACTGACGGTCAGCCTCCCTCCCTCTCTGACGGTCAGCCTCCCTCCGTCTCTGATGGTCAGCCTCCCCCCCTCACTGACGGTCAGCCTCCCCCCCTCACTGACGGTCAGCCTCCCCCCCTCACTGACGGTCAGCCACCCTCCCTCACTGACGGACAGCCTCCCTCCCTCACTGACGCTCAGCCTCCCTCCCTCACTGACGGTCAGCCTTGCCCCCCTCACTGACGGTCAGCCTCCTCCCCTCACTGATGGTCAGCCTTCCTCCCTCTCTGACGGTCAGCCTCCCTTTCTCTCTGACGGTCAGCCTCCCTCCCTCACTGACGGTCAGCCTCGCCCCCCTCACTGACGGTCAGCGTCCCTCCCTCACTGACGGTCAGCCTCCCTCCCTCACTGACGGTCAGCCTCCCTCCCTCACTGACGGTCAGCCTCCCCCATCACTGACGGTCAGCCTCCCTCCCTCACTGACGGTCAGCCTCGCCCCCCTCCCTGATGGTCAGGCTAACTCCCTGTCTGACGGTCAGCCTCCCCACCTCACTGACGGTCAGCCTCCCTCCCTCACTGACGGTCAGCCTCCCCCCCTCACTGATGGTCAGCCTCGCCCCCCTCACTGACGGTCAGCCTCCCACCCTCACTGACGGTCAGCCTACCTCCCTCACTGACGGTCAGCCTCCCTCCTTCACTGATGGTCAGCCTCCCTCCCTCACTGACGGTCAGCCTCCCTCCCACCCTCACTGACGGTCAGCCTCCCTCCCTCACTGACAGTCAGCCTCGCCCTCCCCCTCACTGACGGTCAGCCTCCCTCCCTCACTGACGGTCAGCCTCCCCCCTCACTGACGGTCAGCCTCCCTCCTGCCCTGACTGACGGTCAGCCTCCCTCCCTCACTGACGGTCAGCCTCGCATCCCTCACTGACGGTCAGCCTCTCTCCCTGACTGATGGTCAGCCTCCCCCCCTCATTGACGGTCAGCCCCCCCCCCCTCATTGATGGTCAGCCTCCCCCCCTCACTGACGGTCAGCCTCCCCCCCTCACTGACGGTCAGCCTCTCTCCCTGACTGACGGTCAGCCTCCCCGCCTCATAGACGGTCAGCCTCCCCCCCCTCACTGACGGTCAGCCTCCCCCCCCTCACTGACGGTCAGTCTCCCCCCCTCACTGACAGTCAGCGTCCCTTCCTCTCTGACGCTCAGCCTCCCCCCTCACTGACGGGCAGCCTCCCCCCTCACTGACGGTCAGCCTCCCCCCCTCACTGGCGGTCAGCCTCCCTCCCTCACTGACGGTCAGCCTCGGCCCCCTCACTGACGGTCAGCCTCCCTCCCTGACTGACGGTCAGCCTCCCTCCCTCACTGACGGTTATCCCTTCTCCTGCCCTTACTGACGGTCAGCCTCCCTCCCTCACTGACGGTCAGCCTCCCTCCCTCTCTGACGGTCAGCCTCCTCCCTCACTGACGGTCAGCCTCCCTCCCTCACTTACGGTCAGCCTCGCCCCCCTCCCTGATGGTCAGCCTCCCTCCCTCACTGACGGTCAGCCTCCCTCCCTCACTGACGGTCAGCCTCGCCCCCCTCACTGACGGTCAGCCTCCTCCCTCACTGACGGTCTGCCTCCCTCCCTCACTGACGGTCAGCCTCCCCCCCTCACTGACGGTCAGCCTCCCTCCCTCACTGATGGTCAGCCTCACTGACGGTCAGCCTCCCCACCTCACTGACGGTCAGCCTCCCCACCTCACTGACGGTCAGCCTCCCTCCCTCACTGACGGTCAGCCTCCCCACCTCACTGACGGTCAGCCTCCCTCCCTCACTGACGGTCAGCCTCCCTCCCTCACTGACGTTCAACCTCCCTCCCTCACTGACGGTCAACCTCCCTCCCTCACTGACAGTCAGCCTCCCTCCCTCACTGACGGTCAGCCTCCCCCCCTCACTGACGGTCAGTCTCCCCCCCTCACTGACAGTCAGCGTCCCTTCCTCTCTGACGCTCAGCCTCCCCCCTCACTGACGGTCAGCCTCCCCCCTCACTGATGGTCAGCCTCCCCCCCTCACTGGCGGTCAGCCTCCCTCCCTCACTGATGGTCAGCCTCGGCCCCCTCACTGACGGTCTGCCTCCCTCCCTGACTGACGGTCAGCCTCCCTCCCTCACTGACGGTTATCCCTTCTCCTGCCCTTACTGACGGTCAGCCTCCCTCCCTCACTGACGGTCAGCCTCCCTCCCTCTCTGACGGTCAGCCTCCCCCCTCACTGACGGTCAGCCTCCCTCCCTCACTGACGGTCAGCCTCGCCCCCCTCCCTGATGGTCAGCCTCCCTCCCTCACTGACGGTCAGCCTCCCTCCCTCACTGACGGTCAGCCTCGCCCCCCTCACTGACGGTCAGCCTCCTCCCTCACTGACGGTCTGCCTCCCTCCCTCACTGACGGTCAGCCTCCCCCCTCACTGACGGTCAGCCTCCCTCCCTCACTGATGGTCAGCCTCACTGACGGTCAGTCTCCCCCCCTCACTGACAGTCAGCGTCCCTTCCTCTCTGACGCTCAGCCTCCCCCCTCACTGACGGTCAGCCTACCCCCTCACTGACGGTCAGCCTTCCCCCCTCACTGGCGGTCAGCCTCCCTCTCTTACTGATGGTCAGCCTTGGCCCCCTCACTGACGGTCAGCCTCCCTCCCTGACTGACGGTCAGCCTCCCTCCCTGACTGACGGTCAGCCTACCTCCCTCACAGACGGTCAGCCTCCCTCCTTCACTGATGGTCAGCCTCCCTCCCTCACTGACGGTCAGCCTCGCCCTCCCCCTCACTGATGGTCAGCCTCCCTCCCTCACTGACGGTCAGCCTCCCTCCTGCCCTGACTGACAGTCAGCCTCCCTCCCTCACTGACGGTCAGCCTCGCAACCCTCACTGATGGTCAGCCTCTCTCCCTGACTGACGGTCAGCCTCCCCCCCTCACTGACGGTCAGCCTCCCCCCCTCACTGACGGTCAGCCTCCTCTCCTCACTGACGGTCAGTCTCCCCCCCTCACTGACAGTCAGCGTCCCTTCCTCTCTGACGCTCAGCCTCCCCGCTCACTGACGGTCAGACTCCCTCCCTCACTGACGGTCA